>OY282609.1:70493948-70704282 GCA_958298945.1 Atherix ibis | reverse complement strand
AGGAACGCAAGGGTGTAATACACTATGAGTTGCTGAAAGAAAACGAAAATGTTAATGGTGATCGTTATTGTACGCAACTTGATGTTTTGAAGAGAGCAATTCGACTAAGCCGTCCATTTATAGCTGATGTGGCCACACACATGCTAACTTGGTCGGCCGACCACGCCACACACGTTCCAACTTCTTTCAAAGCATTCAAGTATTTTTGACAACCGTATGTCAAAAAATCATTTGTTTTTCAGTTTTTTTGTTGAACACATGTCGGCTGAAACGTCAAAAATTTTGTGTTCAGGAGAATGAGAAGAATGTTTTAGTCGAAAGAAATCTCTTCATCATTTATTGTTTATTGTTACTATATTCTCTGGTATATCTTCTTTCTGGTATAAAAAAACAAATTAAGTAAAGAAGTTATTTACTTCAGAATTTACCAGTTGAAAAAAGTGCATGCTTATCTTTTTATTTGTTATTTAAATATGGACAATATGCAATAAATTATTTGTCTTTTGGTAGGTTAGTCAAAAAATATTTTTATTTGTCCTTTGGCTGTATAATCAAATATGGTTCAAATAATAAATATCAATTAGAGTGGCACTATCTATGCAAAGTGATAAATATTTACAAATGCAATTTAATTTTTCTATTATGATCCAATGCGAAGATAAATCAGAACTGAATAGACAGGAAAACGGACCAAAAACGGCAACAAGTTGAAGAGTTTTTTAAGAAACTTTGGAATGCACTCATTTTTCTACAGCCTCTAACCATATTGTATCAATATTAATTTTTATGTTTAGAAATTTTTGAAATTAGTTTTTTAGTTGGTTCCATAAAAATGCATCTAATAGAATAGCCAATTTTGTACATAAGCTAATTTTTTTAAAAAATCATCTGGAAAGAAAAAATTTTTGTATGATAAGGTTTCATAGTTTTGATACAGCAATCGTTATCGTCGGAATTGTGTTCAATATTTACCAGAAGGAAAGAACAAAATTGAAGACACCGCTGCAAAAAGGAGGCTTTTTTTTCCAGTGGATATAAATTATTCCAAAGCTGCTCTATCAATCAGTGGAAAAACGAGGCAGCTGCCTTAATTCACTGCGGAAATATAAAGGATATGTAGATGGCCCCTTATTGAATCCCGTGTAAAAACCAGGCAGTTCCGGAGCTGCCTCGTTTTTGCACTGAATGAACATGCATGATAAATGCTTGCAATAGTTTATAATTTCATATCAATGTGAAAAAGGATCTTGTAACTGAAAAAGAGGTGCACGAGAAAAAAGCAAAATATTCCTATACAAAAATGAAAGAAGACAGCGCAGAAATTTCAGAGAACATGGATGAGATGGAGCTGTTAGCTTTCGATTTCCAACAAAATATGCCTCTCCCACATGTAACTAGTGGTGACGTTTTCTTTAAACGGCAACTGTGGGAATATAACTTTTGCATTTTTGCAGCTAGTTCTAGGAAATCGTACTTTTTCATGTACGATGAAACCATAGCCATGAAAGGAGCTAATGACGTAGTAAGCTTTTTACACTATTTTCTTGAGAGCTTTTTAGCACCAACAGTCAAAAAAATATATCTTTATTCCGATACCTGCAGCTCACAAAATAAAAACAAAGTTTTTGCTCAGTACCTTTATACACTTCTTGCAAATACTAACAGATTTTCTGAAATAATACACAGATTTCCAGAACCGGGGCACAGTTTTCTTCCTTGCGAAAGGAGCTTTGGATTAATCGAAAAAGAGAAAAGGAAACGGGAAAGGATCTATTTGCCAGAAGAATTGGCAAATGTTACTGGTTAAAAATACATGCCGCAAATTTATAGTAGTTCCAGTTTCCCAAGATATGATTTTAGATTTCACTGGTCATTTTAAAGGGGCTTTCAAAACAACCGTTTCAAACAAAAGGAAACAAAAATTTCGGATATCTTCCTATCGTGTCATGGCGTATACAGCAAAAGGCGTAGAATGCAGCAGTGTTGCCTCTGCCTTGCTAAAGGACTTGTTTATCCTATAGAAACATGGCGTCACGTTAACTTTACCTGCGTCTGCATCTCTCTTCTACTCTGGGCCGTTACCACTTAAGCGCCCCAAATATCTACATGTCCGAGAACTCGCAACAAAATATGTGCTCCCAGACTGTATGTGGTTTTATGACCAGCTGTAGAGCTAAACTGTTGGGCACGAACAAGATAGCTTAACAGACTAATGTAATGTTACTTTATTATGTACGTTTGAAAAAAAAATTGTTAATACATAACTTGAAATTTATTATTGACTTTTTTTCGCATCCTCCGGTGTAAAAAGGGGGCAGCTCCATCGTTTTATTTTTTATATTATTATCTATACAAGTTTCCAAGAGGAGTAATTTGAGAGTATATTATGTATTAAGTAATAGAGTTTAACTCCACATATGAATAAAGTAAAAAAATGCACAGAATTCGTAGCGATACAGTTTTTTGCTTCTCCTGAAAAAATTGGTAAAATGGAGCTGCCTTACATTTAGTTGTCGCTATCAGCATCTTAAAACTTTCCATAACCTTATAGGGATAATGTCAGAATTGTGGTCTTATTTGCATCTGTAGTATCTCAATGAGATTCGTTATTCCATATTAAGAGATTTGGAAACATAAAATTCCTAAATTAACAGAAAAACCAGATGGTAAAAAATACTTCAATGGTAAAACTCTCCTCAAAAAATACTTCAATGGTAAAACTGCGATGTGTTCAACACAAAAACCGAAAAATCTTAGATTAAAGAATACCTGGATAGGCCCCTACCGTATATGTATACGCAATTTTGTGTACAAATTTTTACGAGGGGGATATGACTGTCAACAATTTTTTATGTAGACATGACACCCACTCCCATCTATGTGTCGTAATCGAAATTTATTTAATTGCAAAAGAATAATTTATATTTATTTTAATTCACTTATTGGAAACAAAAATACAATTTAAATACAACGATAAGTCATTTTTATTTATTGTACAATCTTTTGATACGAAATGGAATTCTATTTTAGGTTTATTATACATTTCGTAAATACGTAGGCTACTATATATATTTCTGGCCTAGGCAACACTAAGTGTTGCCAGGTGCGATCTGACATTTCCATTGGAAAGTTTGACATTTTTTAGCATAAACGTACTCAGAACGTTTTGACGTACGACTATCATTTGTGTTGTTTACAGTGACTTGAAAAAATCAATTTGGCAAAAAAATGGAATTAACTCGTGAACATTTTCGTGCGATCATTTTTCACAACTTTCGACGTGGATTATCACGACAAGAGTGCATCGATGAACTTAAATCTTTGTATGGCTATGAAGCACCATCCTATAGCACTGTGAAAAACTGGTACAACGAATTCAATCGTGGCCGACGCTCGCTCAAAGACGAATTCCGTGAAGGTCGTCCAAAAACAGCCGTTGTTCCAGAAAACATCGATGCCGTACGTGAACTGATAATGCAAGACCGTCATGTGACATACCGTGAGATAGAGGCATGCCTAGGCATTTCTCCCACCAGCATACATTCGATATTGCATGAACACCTGGCCGTAAAAAAGGTTTGTTCTCGTTGGATCCCGCACAATTTGACAATCGCTCAAAAAAAGGCTCGTGTGGATTGGTGTAAAGAAATGCTGAAAAAATACGATCGCGGTGCTTCAAAAGACGTTTATAAGATCGTCACAGGTGACGAATCATGGATCTATGCGTATGAGCCCGAAACAAAACAGCAATCGACCGTGTGGGTCTTCCAAGACGAGTCAAATCCAACGAAAGTTGTTCGTGGAAGAAGCACTTCGAAGCAAATGGTCGCTTGTTTCTTTGGCAAAACTGGTCATGTGGCGACTGTTCCGCTTGTGCAACGTAGGACGGTCAATTCTGAGTGGTACACCACCATTTGTTTGCCTGAAGTCTTCGGAGAAATTCGAAAAACGAACAAGAGAAGTCGAATCATTGTGCACCATGACAATGCGAGCTCTCACACATCGGCTCAAACCAGCGCCTTTTTGACCGGACAAAACGTCGAATTGATGGGTCATCCTCCGTACAGCCCTGACTTGGCACCCAATGACTTCTTTTTATTCCCACACATCAAGAAAAAAATGCGTGGTCAACGATTTTCGTCGCCAGAAGATGCTGTTGAAGCATTCAAAAACCATGTTTTGGAGGTGTCTCAATCGGAGTGGAAAAAGTGCTTCGAAAATTGGTTTGAGCGCATGCAAAAGTGTATAAATCTTGATGGAGAATATTTTGAAAAACAATAAAACCTTTTTCGTTGATAAATATTCGCATTTTCATTATTAGGCCAGAAATATATATAGTAGCCCACGTATCAATCAAATATAAACCGCCTCAATTTTGTAGACTTTCGGAGAGTTTGTAAACTTTAATTCTCCATGAAAGTGGAGACTTGGGGGTTAGCTTTGTCATTTGTGAATCCGATGTTGACAGTTCAATGTTTACCATAAAATAGTACAGTGCCGGTGTATATAAAGTGTGTGTAAGAAAGTTTAAGGGAGCGAATTTTTCTGTCTATTTTCCATTGTGTTATAATAAATAAAGTTTATTCTTCGGTAAGCTTATTATTTAAATAAATTTGTTTTATTTACTCTATTATACCACATTATAATGCATTTACTAAATAATATTTTTTTAATTTTTTAAAAATATTAGTCATTAAGTTTTTAAGTACATTAAATTTTTCATTTTGTAATTTAGTTTTAAAACATTTTCTTAAATATTGTATACGATTAACATCTTATTGTGCACATAATTGCTTTCATATAATCAAATAACTTACAATTCATATTTTTATATACTATTCCCCACTTTAAAAATTCTGTTTCAATAAATAATATACAGTGAAATAAATAAAATGAAAATACATAATAAATAAATAAATATTTAAAAATAGAATACTGTGTTTAATTGCATATTTGCAAAACTTATTCCATCAAACAAGACCCGCAATATTAAAAAATCTGCTTCTTTACGAATACGTGTATGTGTAAATGATATCACACATGAAAAATGGTTTTAAACGAACCGCTTCAATCGCATACTGAACTTTTAAATTGGCCCCCAATAATTTACGCCGTTTCTGTTAAATTCTGTAGCGGCCTATCCAGTACTTCTTTAATCTAAGCGAAAAACAAATGATTTTTTGACATACGGTTGTCACAACTTGCCCATACACAGCCAACTTCAGCTACCAGCCATTAACTCCGACCATAAAAATCAAAATATTTTGATTTTCTTCCAACCAACATACCAACCATCAAAATAGTCGCCCGACTGCCCCACACACGATACAATTTGCCTAGTCGGCCGACCAAGTTCACCTGTGTGTGGGCTACATAACAAAAAGGGTTAATGTTCATTTGGGCAAGGAAATCTACTTAAAACCGTCCAGAGTTTGGTTGGAAAAGTTTACCCCATCCCCCCTATTCACTATATATATCACAAACGAACCAACAGCTATTCAGATCGCTGGAAAGCTTTTTTGATGGAAGTTAGTGAGCAAATTTTGATGAAAATTCAGGGGATTGGATAAGCTGCCAATTTAAACTAACGAAGAAAAGAACATTTCCTTAGACTTAATAATCAAGTGGGTTGAATGGTTAAAAAGCTTTTCAAAATAAATTTTTTTTTCTTAAGTATTTAGAACTGATGTAATTTATATTTATTAAAAAAATTATTATAGAAATTAGAGTATACAAATTGATTCACAATTAATAAGAATAACAAGATAATTACAATATAATATCTCGGTTTATAGCAACATTGCTATAAACCGAGATATAAATACGATAATTTACAAATTCCAACAAGCAAATTTGGTCGATTAAAAGTTGTTTTTGTATCGATAATTGATATTGGCAAAAACCGCTGAAATTTTCTTAATTAATATTAATATTGTTTGGGTTTTTTGAAATAGAATTAAATTTTTCACTGAGAAATTCAAACATTTTCAGTAATATAATAATAATAATAAGCAAATCTAATTAAAATTTCTTAATTAATTATAATAATAATTTGAAAATTGATATTTTCTTTTTCAAAGTTTTCGTAAATCTTTTGTTCATGTAGTATAAAAATTATCATAAATTGAATGAATTACTTTCGTTATCCCTTAAGCTTTACTAATAAGAGTGGGAATTTTTGTAAGCCCACAAGAACAAAAAGCAAAACAAATATACTTCAGTCCTGTAGGAAATTCCTACCAATATTTATACACAACGATGTTTACAAAATATCATAGAAAATAAAATTAAAAAATAATAATAAACAGGAAAATTATATTTAAATTCATTTGAAATAAAAAATATTAATTTGAAGCTCATAGATTTCTATAGAAATTTCTTGGAAAAATATTCAATTGCACTTGAAGTTATCATAAGTTAATTGAATTTCAATTTACATTTTACCAAAATAGATTTTTTTTGCCACTCTGGGATGGTGCGTTACATCCTAGCGATTATATTATGAGGGTGTACAGTCCTTTGAACTTTTCTGTGCCATTTTCATGTAATGTAAGCATTCTCTGTTAGCATTTGTTCTTATTAATAAAAGAGAAAACTTTTATAAATTCTTCAGTATAATTAGATTTTTATACAAAAGCACATCGTTCAAAAATGGCAAAGTAGATGTAACGAAAGCAGCTTAAAGTGAAAGTTATCAATTTAATGAAGTACCCTGAAGCAGATGCTTTATAAAAAAAATCATAAACGTTTTTATTCGTCATCCAAGGTAGCAGTTGTTTAGCATTGGTGTTGACATATTACAATGTGGGTGGTTTTATTACTAATCAACACCCTAAAATTATACGAACCTAGAAATAGACAGTCTGTTACTGACTTAATGGAACAACAGGCTTTGGATATGGTAATTTTTTCTTTAGCAATAACGATCCGTTAATAAGCAAAATTACTAAATATGGGGCTCTAAAAACCCACAAGTGACTGTGGAGAAGCCATAGTATTTACGAAACTGACTCTCGGATGTGCATTTTAGTCTGAAGGTTCTTTTAAAATGAAGAAGGAGGGATTGTCACCGTTAAATCGACGATGTTACCTTATAACAATGTGGGTGGTTTTACTACCAATCAACACTCCGAAATTATACAAACCTAGAAAAAGACAGTCTGTTACTGACTTAATAGAACAACAGGCTTTGGACATGCTAATTTTTTTTTCAGCTATAGCGATCCGTTAATAAGCAAAATTATTACTATAGCTACTCCACAGTCACTTGTGGCTCTAAAAACCCACAAGTGACTGTGGAGTAGCTATAGTATTCACAATACGAGGTCTGTTCAAAAAGTATCGCGAATTTTGAATTTCCGCGGGTTACGTATATTCGATTTTCGATTTTTTGTGGCGTTATGTTGGTACTCATGTCTCTCACTTGTACCGACAAGTTCGGTAATTTTGAATGTTCAGTTAATTTTTGACTGCTGTTTTGCTTGAACGTGTTTTGGCCCGTTTTCGACCAAAAACAGCATTGCATTAACATTGCTAAGGATCTGTTGGACTCTGTCCACGACAACCCAAATTTGCTCCAGACTGGTGACGAATCATGGTGTTATGGTTTTGACGTGGAAACCAAAGCTCAATCATCCCAATGGAATCTGCCGCACGAGCCAAGACCGAAAAAATCGGGTCAAGTTTTCTTCGATAGCAGGGGCGTGGTGCATCATGAGTTCTTGCCACAGGGTAGAACGGTCAATAAGTAATATTACCTGCAAGGTATGCGCAAGTTACGTGAAGCAATCCGCCAGAAACGCCCGGATTTGTGGAAGAACAAAAATTGGCTTTTGCCATTTTTGGCCAAAAACAACACACTAATAATACCGCAGCTACCGTATTCACCAGATCTGGCCCCCGGTGACTTTTTCTTGTTCCCGAAACTGAAGAGCCCCATGAAAGGACGACGCTACGCTGTTTGAGCAGATAAAGACGGCATCGAAGGAGGAGCTGAACAAGATAACAAAAAATGATTTTTTGAAGTGCTTCGGGGATTGGAAAAAACGTTGGCATAAGTGTATAATATCTGGTGGGGATTACTTTGAAGGGGACAAAATAGATATTCATGAATAAATAAATAATTTTTGAAAAAAATACAAAATTCGCGATACTTTTTGAACAGACCTCGTATGTGACTGTCTAAAGTGTATTATAGTCTGAAGAATGAGGGACCGTATTTCTTTTAAAATGAAGAAGGAAGGATTGTCACCGTCAATTCTAAGCGCTATGGCCATATAATAAGCAGCCTTTTTAGGTCTGAACTTGAAATTTTTTTAATGTGGACCATATAGAGTTTTAACAAAACTATACCATAAGCTACACAACCGTACAAATTTTCCTTTTTTACACGAATTTCGAGATTTGATAATGTCAATTGGCCTCGAAGATCGTGCAATTTGACGTCGTTCGACTTGTGGGGCTACGTAAAATATTGTGTTTATGCAGACAATCGTAAAGCTTTAGAGCCTTTAAAAACCAACACCTGTCAAGTAGTGGCCTAGCTGAGTTACAGCCCGAAATATGAAAAAAAAATTATTAAGTATCAGGTGTTGTAATTAATTCGTAGCGTTTTTTTGCAAAGTTTCGTGGTTTATTATGACAGTATCATTACAGAAGCGTTATTCAAAGTATTGTCCTTCGTTATCCACTACTTTTTGCCATCTTTCTCTGGTAATGCTCGGATACCGCGTCGAAAAACTTCTTCTTCTTTAGATTCGATGAAAGAATCGATCCAATTTTTGGTCATTTCGTAGTTATCGAAGTGCTGCTCTGACAAGCCATGAGCCATGGATCGAAACAAATGATAATCAGATGGGGCAATGTCTGGTGAATATGGCGGGTGAGGCAGAACTTCCCATTTCAGCGTATTTAAATAAGTTTTCACGACTTTCGCAACATGGGGTCTTGTATTGTCGTGGAGCAAAATTACTTTGTCGTGTCGATCTTTATATTGCGGTCGCTTTTCTTGTAATGCTCTGTTCAAACGCATCAATTGTCGTCTGTATACGTCCCAAGTGATGGTTTCACGCGGTTTGAGGAGCTCATAATAAATAACACCCAGCTGATCCCACCAAATACACAGTAAGATCTTCTTTTCATAATTATACGACCTGGAGGACGATGTCGATTCATGACCGGGCAAGCCCCACGATTTTCTGCGTTTGGGATTGTCGTAGAGTACCCACTTCTCGTCACCAGTGACGATTCGATGCAGAAATCCCTTCCTTGCCTGCCGTTGGAGAAGAATCTCACAGGTGACTAAACGCCGTTCCACGTCCCTTGGCTTCAACTCATGTGGAACCCACGTTCCCTGTTTTTGTACCATTCCTATGGCTTTCAAGCGTTTTCCGACCGTCGAAATGTCGACTCCAAGCGATGTGGACAACTCCCGGAGTGTTTGGCACGGGTCTTCATCGAGCAACGTCACCAAATCTTCATCTTCGAACTTTTTCGGCTGTCCGAAACGTTCCATGTCTTCCAAATCAAAATTTCCATTTTTAAACCGCGCAAACCACTTTCTGCAAGTTTGCTCAGCAAGAGCATGTTCGCCGTAGACATCCACTAAAATACGATGACTTTCCGCGGCACTTTTCTTCATGTTGAAGTAATGATTTACATTCACCGCGTAATGGCAGGGTTCAAAAAATATTATAAAATAAAAATTTGAATCTTAAGTGTTGTTTAGTTAATTTTACTTTTTGAAGCACAAATTGGTTAACCCTTCCCTAAAAATATTCATTTTGGTAGTGATAAAATACAATATTTACAAATTTTTCGCAAATCCGCCAAAATACTTTTTTTAAATGTTTGATTTTGCAACAACAAAAAAAGAAAGAACGATTAACTTTTTTTAAAAGAAAACCAACAACAAACATTTTTTTTAACGTTTTTTTTTTAAATTAAGTCTGAAAATTCATATAAATTTAATAATTACCAAGTAAGTATTTTTGTGGAATAGAATTTCTAGAAATGTTAAAATTTCCTTTAACATTGGAAATTTATCCTTACACAAACAATATGAACAATATTGAATAGCATCCAATGTAATTGGAGAAAATATATTTTTTTTTTACATTGCCAGGCTACTCTTAAGTGAATATCTCCATCCATTACGTACGAGCTGGTGATAAGAGCTCTAGTCAATACTGATTCAGATTATTGTCCTGTTTGTGATATACAAGGAATTGTAGTGATTCTCTACCAAACACAATAGGAGACACCCTAGCTCATTTTAAGTTTCAGGACAATACCCTGATGCCCTTTTCAAGTACCTGTTATCTGCGAAGAACGAACAAACGAATCGTTTGCTATTATTTGATTACTGCCTGTGGGCTTAATCGATATGATATGAAACAGGAATACACACATGCCCATACCGAATTGAAGAGATTCCCTTTGGGTGTCTGGAGATGTTCTTTAGGTTTCCCGTGGAGTCTTTTATCAACTGTCTTATTTCCTAATCTCATCCTTCTTTCATTACCTTATAGCTTTTGCATTTCTCTCGAACTTTTCACTTTCACCAGAAAAATTGTTTTTTCCACCAAATATTTTTGTGAATTTTATTTTTCTTACGGTTTTGAATGTAAAAAAAATAGTTTTTTTACAGTATTTTCTATAAAGTTTTAACATTTAAGTTACAGACAGGATTCGAAAAAGGTTTTTCTTTTAGTATTTGTGTTTTTCCGTTGGGAACGTCAACTTTTCTGATAACGCCTTTTTGAGGTAAAACAAAATTAATATAATTTTCTGGTGTTAATCTAAATTTTGAATAATTTCTCCTTAATTATTTTAATAACAAAGAAAATCCATTCTTATAATTAATTCAAAAGATTCTTTTTTATGGAAAAAGCACAACCAGTCCATTAATCTCTTTTATGGATGGTTTCTCT
Source organism: Atherix ibis (assembly GCA_958298945.1). Lineage (NCBI taxonomy): Eukaryota > Metazoa > Arthropoda > Insecta > Diptera > Athericidae > Atherix > Atherix ibis. Next base: position 70,693,351 of record OY282609.1, on the reverse strand, counting down.
GATCTTAATGGAAAATTACCATAAACTCTGGTTTCGCATACGATAATGAATCGATGGTATGATATAAGTTGAAGGTATCATCCTTTTAAGGAGTAAGATGGGAAGTGTAACAAATTCACTTCGAAATGTTTATTTTTATTTGGCACAAATTAAAAAGAAATCTTGTTAAAATTCTATTAAAAAATAAATACATCCATTAGTCATAGTACATTTTCCGTTTTGAATATTTTTATATTCAAATAAATTTTCGTAAAAATAAAAATTTGCAATTTGCTCAATTGTGGAATTTATTATAATACGTAATTGGCACAAGAAACAAATTTCGGTAAAGGCTTATCCAATTTGCGGTTCGGAAAATAAAATTAAATGAAATTCGAGAAATTGCGGAAAATAAAATCCGAGAAATTGCGCTCGTAGTGTCGGTAAAGATTTTTTTTGTAAGTAGCATTATCGACAGGATTTTTTGTAAGTAGCATTATCGACTCGACCCATAGCGTAGGTCAATTTCTATCGTCGATTAAAGTTAACGACATTTATTTGTGCATAACAATGGAAAAAGCGAGTTTAGGGCTGTCATCAAACATCTCCATTTGAAAGGCTTAAGCCCGAAAGAAATCAAAGCCGAGTTGGATGCAGTTCATGGCACATCTGCACCTGTGTTTGCGATGGTTTACAATTGGGTGACTGAATTTAAACGTGGCCGTTCATCCACAAAAGATGAACATCGTTCAGGACGCCCAGTTGAGGTGTCTACTCCTGAAATCATCGACAAAATCCACGATCTGATTTAGAACGATCGGCGAATTAAAGTCCGCGAATTAGTTGGGGCCGAGGGCATATCACAAGGTACAGTCGCTTCAATTTTGCATGAAAAATTGTCTGTGAAAAAAATTTCGTCAAGATGGGTGCCGTGTTTGCTCTCAGAGGAGAATAAGCGCAATCGTGCAGTGGACTCTGAGGCTATGTTGGCACTCTTTCATCGCAATCCTGCCGAATTCCTTCGTCGATATGTCACTGTGGACGAAACCTGGCCACGGTCTGTTGGGATTCGCAGGGCATCATTTTTATCGACTCCTGAAAAACAATAACAGAAGCGTATTACGCGTCGTTATTGCAACGATTGAGCGAGGAAATCAAAGAGAAACGCCCCCATCTGAAGAAGAAAAAAATCCTCTTGCATCAGGACAATGCGCGTGTGCACACCTGCGCTGTTTCCATGGCCAAAATTGTGGAATTGAGAATGGAATTGTTGCAGCATCCCGCTTATTCACCAGATTTGGCCCCGAGTGACTATTTTCTTTTCCCCAATCTGAAGAAATGGCTTGGCGGACGACGGTTCACTTCCAACGAGGACGTCATTGCTCAAACGGATGAGTATTTTGCAGAACTTCCGAAATCCTATTTTTTGGACGGGATAAAAATTTTTGAAAAACGGTTGGAAAAGTGTATAGAGCTAAAAGGAGATTATGTTGAAAAATAAAAATTTTTTTTTTAAAAACAGTTTTTTTCCATCTTTTTCTAAGGACTTATTGAACGACCCTCGTATGTCTTGGACATTGCCATTATCATCCATGAAATTTAAATCATTTAAGTGGCCACCACAAGACTTCTTGCAGGACTCGATCTTTTTGATGACTTGTTCACACATTTTGGGCTCATTAGTTGACGAATCCCCATAAGAAATATTCCTTTTTCACAATCTTGGAAGCCAATTAGCATCATCATATTACGAGCTGTGCGAAAAATTTCGCACACTTAAGACAAAATTTTACTTTTTGTGTGGCGTATGATACTATTTTCTGGCAATCATATATAATCCATAATAAAATCTTCAAGTTCAAGCCCAAAAAAAGTCAGTTTACCTATAGCCATAGCGCTATGAATGCCATTTAACGTGACAAACACATCGAAATTACATGTCCTGTGAACTTTTCGGGCACTAAAAGCAAAATTTGTTGAAACTAAATATGGTCCAGATTAAAATCTTTAAGTTTAGGCTACAAAAAGTCGGTTATTATACGTTCATAGAGCAAATTAAAAAGAAATACGAACTTTCAGACTAGAATGCACACCAAACTGTTAATTTTTGTGGATACAATGGCTTCCCAAGACACACATGTGGTTTTTCAAAGCCCCATATACGGTAATTTTGCTTATTTGACTTGTGCACCGAGCTAGAAATAAGCCTCATTACTAAAGCATTTTATTCGAAAAATGGGCATCCAAAGTTTGTTACTCCAGCTCCCCAAAATTTTTAATATCTAAGCGCATCAAATAATAAAAGACTAAACAAATATTACGTTAGATGACTTGCAGGTTTGACAGCTGTCAAAAAACAGAACTGTACTTTCCAAATCACGAAATTAATAAAACTTAATATATTTACAATACGTAATTGCCTATAAAAATTAAAATTGGTTGGAAAAATTTTGAAAACTATAAATTATTTTTTTAGCTTTTTTTTGTAGAAATATCTATCTTAAATTTAATATATATTTTTTTTTATTAAATTGCCGCAATATTTCAATTTTGAAAAAAAATAATTTTACATCAAAATTTAAAATTTGAAAATTCTACTAGTAAAAATACTTTGGTGTATTCATTTTGGACATATAAGTCGAAATTATAATAAATTCTTCTAAAAATTTAACTTTTTATAAAACTACAAAAAAAAAAAAAACTTAAAATCTTTCAGTTGAAATTCTGGAATTTTTCTCTTGAAAATAAAAATAAAATTTAGAAAAAATAATAATTGTATAAAAATAATCAAAAAATCAGTGTTAATAATATAAAGTATGAAAACTTCGCACTTCTGGGTGGAAATATTTTTAAAATTCTTAATTTTTCATAGAAAATAAAATCACCATCTCCCAAGTACAGTGATCAAAAAAATGGTTTTTAATGCCTCAACAGATGGCAACAAAATCGAAAAAAAAAAATATTTTAAGGACTACCAAATAATTAAATTTTTAATGAATATTTTTACAGAAAATTTTTACTGAAAACTTGTATTAAAAATTTTTACTAAAAATTCGTAAATAACTATTAAAACAAAAAAATTCCATTGCAAAAAAATGCCTCAACAGATGGCAACAAAATCGAAAAAAAATATTTTAAAGACTACCAAATAATTAAATTTTTAATGAACATTTTTACAGAAAATTTTTACTGAAAACTTGTATTAAAAATTTTTACTGAAAATTCGTAAATAACTATTAAAACAGAAAAAATTCCATTGCAAAAAAATGCCTCAACAGATGGCAACAAAATCGAAAAAAAAAATATTTTAAGGACTACCAAATAATTAAATTTTTAATGAATATTTTTACAGAAAATTTTTACTGAAAACTTGTATTAAAAATTTTTACTGAAAATTCGTAAATAACTATTAAAACAAAAAAATTCCATTGCAAAAAAATGCCTCAACAGATGGCAACAAAATCGAAAAAAAATATTTTAAAGACTACCAAATAATTAAATTTTTAATGAATATTTTTACAGAAAATTTTTACTGAAAACTTGTTATAAAATATTATACTGAAAATTCGTAAATAACTATTAAAACAAAAAAATTCTATTGCGATGAAATCTACTTTTTGCTAAATCAAAATAATTTTACAATATCTTAAAAAATTTCCTTGAAAATTCCGTAAAATTTATAGCAATTTTCAATGAACTAATTTCATTTAAAGATGGAATGCCTGAATGAATGATGGATTCTGTCATAATTTTTAATTAGTCATTTTAATATTTAATATTTTCGCTTGCTTGCTCCAATTTTAGTTCAAACATCATTTCATCAACTTTTACTAACGAAATTGATTCGTAACGAATAAATTCACTTGAAATCAAAACCATTTCAACGATTGAATATGTAAATAAGCAAATTTTTTAACGAATATGTTAGTCGTCTACATCGAATCGAGGTGAACAAGATGATCTTAAAATTCTAGTAGAATATGAAATTAAATTTAATTTCGTTCAAGTCGATTAAGTAAAATTGATTAAAATTATCCACTTCATTTTTATGAGTACTAAAAGTTGTTGTGGATATTTTTTTCTTCCTTCTATAAAGTCGAAAGTCTATGTGTGAAATAAATAATATCGATGAAATCAAGTTAAATGAGATCTGAAGAAAATATAATTTAAAAGATCTGAAGAAAATGTCAAGTTTAAAAGAAGCTTGTCCAATTAATTTTTCAACAAAATAGTTCTACTCCCTTTAATGTCGGCATAAAATTGACGTTGTTTTAAAATTCCGCAATCCCTGCATTTCCCCTTCAACGTGTGGATAAATTTCGTACTTATCAACACTTATGATATCCTTTAAAAGTACTTAAAACGACCCACACTGCAACGGTTTAAAAATTATTTATTTATTATCAAGTTAATGTTTAGATTAAAAATTTGATGTGGAAATGCGTCTAAACTTGCTCGGTCATACTAGCGTTAAATTCATTCGCAATTGCTTAGACTATGTGGAAAACGACAATGACTAGAGCAACAAGATAGTAGCCTCAATATAAGAAGTAAAGCAACAAAATATAGCAGACCCAGAGCAACACGAATGAACAATTTTGAATAATAATAAAGCGCCAGCGTCAAATACTACTAAAACCAATAACAACAATGGTCGCGGTCCAGTTGTCGGTCAGTAAAGTCAAGTATACTATTTTAGTGCCTCGACTGATGAGGTAATTGCTTCCTCATTCAGAGAGTGTTGCGAGTACATTGAATTACTACAGATTAAGGTGAATATTTTCGCTTCGCATTGATTAAGACCCCAGCCAGATACATGCGCAAAACAAGCTGAAATTATTATTCTTGAATGTAGTCAAAGTGACTATGGATACCCCTCGTAAATGTTGTTTTTTTGTCATAACAAAAGTGTGGCTACTGAATATGAACTCAGCAGATACGATTTATCATTTTAAGACTTCATTCTTCTTGCCGGGTTCCACAAAAAAAAAAACAGAGTAAGATCATCTACATATGGCGAGAGTGCTGTTTTGCGTAGGCGGTCTGATACATTGTTTTTCATTGATCGTTTCAAGGTCAAAAAAGTTTGATGAATTCTGATCTAGCTTTAAGAATTCTACAGCAGTACGCGTGCAATAAGATTTAATCCACTTGGTATGCGTATTTGTTGAATTTATTTCGATTTCATAAATAGTGTTGTTATTTTTCTGATTTTTTCCCCCTATAATGTAGCCAAAAAAAAGCCGGATCTGTCGACAAGGTAGTAGATTCTCTTATAAATGGATACGATTAATTTATACGTAATTAAAACAATTACCTTGGAATTTAAAAACTTGCTCAATACATTAAATTTACTGAAATTATTGGTTTTAAAAATCTTTCGGAAAATTTTTATTGTTGAACACTTTTATTGAAAATTTTTTCTGAAAGATTTTACCGGAAATTTTTATTGAAACTTTTCCTGAAAATTTGTGCCGACAAATTTTTACAGAAAACTTTTACTGAAAATTTTTACTGACGAAAATTTTACTAACAAATTTTGCTGACAAAAGTTCTACAAAAAAATTTTACTGTAAATTTGTACAGAAAATTTTTACTGAAAATTTCTACAGACAATTTTTACAAATTTAAAAAATTTTTTTACTGACAACAATTTTACAAAAAAAAATTTACTGAAAATTTTTACAGGAAAATTTTACTGTAAATTTTTATTGACAAAATTTTTACAGACATATTTTACTAACAAAAGTTCTACAGAAAAATTTAACTAAAAAAATTTTATTTTTAATGAAATTTTTACAGAAAATTATTACAAAAAATTTTTTACTGAAATTTTTTACTGAAAATTGTTACAAAAAATTTGTACGGAAAATTTTTTTCTGACAAAAATTTTACAGACAATTTTTACTGACAAAAAATTCATAGAAAATTTTTACTGAAAATTTTTACATAGTTTTTACTGAAAATTTTTAGAGAAAATTTTTAGAGAAAATTTTTACTGAAAATTTTTACTGAAAATTTTTATAGAGAATTCTTGCTGACAAAACTTTTACATACTAAAATATGTCTGACAAAATTTCTACAGAAAAAAATTTAACTGGCATTTAACTGAAAATTTTTATATAGAATAAAACTGACAAAAGTTCTACAGAAAAATTTAACTGGCAAAAATTTCACTAAAAATTTTTACTGAAAATTATTACATAAAATTTTTTACTGAAAATTATTACATAAAAATTTTTACTGAAAATTATTACATAATATTTTTTACTGGAAATTTTTACTGAAAATTATTACATCATATTTTTTACTGGAAATTTTTACATAGTTTTTACTGAAAATTTTTATTGAAAATTTGTACGGAAAATTTTTACTGACAAAAATTTCACAGAAAATTTTTACTGACAAAAGTTAAACAGAAAATTTGTACAAAAAATGTTTACATAAGATTTTTTCAGAAAATATTTACAGAAAAATTTTACTGACAAAACTTTCACATAAATTTTTTTACTGAAATTATTTACATAAAATTTTTGCAGAAAATTTTTACATAATTTGTACTGGCAAAGTTCTACAAAAAATTGGTTCTGACAAAATTTGTTACTATTTCCAGCAGTAAATTTTCGGTAATTTTTTTAATTCATATGAAAATTCGTAAGAAATTTTTTCTGCACTGTTCAATAATCAGTTTACGATTTTCCAAATTTCGTATGCTATTAAATCTTAAACCACTTTTTTTTTAAACCATATCTAGAAAATTATAATATTGTTTGCTAATTTTCTGTTATACTCTATTTATTATCAGCAACTAAATTTAAAGCTTCTCTTCTTTCCAAACAAAATTAAACTTAAAATTTTTTCCACCTATCGTAGGGGAACAAACAAATCGCAACAATATCTTTTCATAAGATTAGTTAGCAAATAGTTATGGTATAAAAAAAAATTACTTACAAATATTTGCTCAACCATAAATGCTGATTAAAAATATTATTAATAATAGAAGATAAAATTTAATTAAAATAAATTTAAGCCAAAATAGTAGAAAGCTCTTTAGTTCCATTTGCAATAATTGAAATTAACCTATTTCAACCATACATAATCCAGTTGGTACTATCTTATCATAGTAGCAAATAGTAAATATTAATTACTGAAAATACACAAAATAAAATTATTACCATGAAATTATGATAATTATGATTAAAGGGTAACCAAAAAATTACTTGTAGTTTTTATTTAATGGAAATTATTACAAAAACTTTCACATCATTAACATTATGGTTAAATATAATTCAATAATTTTTTTTTTGTACTTGTTTTTACATGTTTCTTAAATAATAGTAATTCTGTTTAAATAAAATTAACCTAAAAACTAACAAATTGAAAAGGGAAACAATTATTCGTTATAATATATTTAAAAACCAATTCACATAAATTTATATAAATTTGTAAGGAAAACGTGCTCTGACCGGCAAAGGAAATTAAGCTAACTCCAACTGTGACTAAACGGTTTTGAGAAATCAATCCTTCCAGTTAACATGAACACAAGAATGGAATTATTTACTATAAAAATAGGAAAATTCACTAATAGCAGAGTAAGATTTTTGATATCCCTTAACTTATTATCCTACCTAAAAAAAGGGGAAAGCCATGCGAAAAATTTGTTAATGTAAATTTTATTTGCTCAAAGGACTTTCTTGTAAATTTAAATTTATTCAGATAAACATTTTTTAAGCCTTACAAAATAGAGAATTTCCTAATATATGAAATTTAAATTAACTATAAAATTTTATAGAAATTTAATTTGGGAAGTAATTGCAAAATTGTGGGAAGTTTTCAAACCTTGTTATTAGATAAAATTCTAACCACCTTAGTAAAAAAAGGAATTTAATCGAAATAAACCGATAATCAATAAAATCCTTTTTATTCGTTTTGTCTCTAATGAGAAATCAATTTCAGACAAAATATCTGCCATCGAAATTCGATTGAATAAATTACACCCACGAAAATGAGATTCAACAATTTATACAGCCAATAATCTAAAATACTATTTTCCTTTTCACGATATTTGACGGGATTTTCGTCGATCCTTTTTTTTTGGATACGAACATAAGGATTGATATTCTCACAAAAGCTCATCGAACCTAGCAGGAAACAATACTGAAAGGAATCAAATTTGCAATTGTTTTCTGATAATATTTTTAGGTTTTTTTCTTTCTTACTTGCTAAATTACAAGTACGAATATAACTTCCTGCAAGGACTTGTAATAATAGAATTTTATCGCTTTTGTATCCTTTTTGAGAAGAGTTGATTCAATTGAGTGTGTTGAATATAATATAGTAACATGAAGGGGATTTCTTTCTATTTTTTATATTTTTCTACTTTTTATATTATTGATTTCTTTCTATTCGAAAAGCTTTTTTATTGCGTTTATGTTCTGAACAATTTTTGGAAAGGTATTCATTCTTATTTATGATGGTGACGTCAATCTAGTTAGGAAAATTCCTTCTTTTCACAGATGGTATTATCGATAAATAAAAAGTGTTTAGAATGCAAATATATAAAAAAAAAATCTGTATGACCATTTTGAGCAATTGTTGAAAAATTTTTGGAGAGTTAATATGGGACGTGGGACTTTCTACAACAATACGAACTATTTGGATTCAAATATTGAGACGAACAGGATAATACAATACATTTTATAAAATTTCAAGTATATTACATATATTTTAATATGATTTTTTTCAGGAATTTGCAAACTTTTTCCTAAAAATTTCATGGTTAAGATAATTTTCTGCAAACAAATTTTAATACAAAATTTTGCTGTAAAAATTACCCTAAATGTAGAATTCATTTAATCAGAAATTTTTCCCAAAGAAATTGATTTTTTTCAGTGAAAATGTTTTGAGCGAACATTTTTGCAGTGAAAATTGTTTCGATCGAGATTTTTTCTAGTAAATATTGTTTCGTTCACAATTGCTTTGAGCGATTATTTTCCCAACAAAAATTGTTTTAATCAAAATTTTTACAGTTAAGATATTATTTTTACAGTCGAAATTTTTACTTATTAAATTTTTATAGTAAACATTGTTTCAGTCCAGATACTTTTAACGACCATTTTTTCAAAAATATTCAATTAAAATTTGTCTTATTCAAAATTTATAAATATTTAGCCACAATTGAGAGACCATTTTTCAAAATTTTTCAATAGAAAATTTGTTTTTAAAGATAAATTTTTTCAAATAAATTTTTTTTGTAAATATTGTTTCAGTTAAATTTTTTAAATTTACAGTGACAATTTTTTGAGCAATCATTCTTTCAGCAAAAATTGTTTCAATCAAATTTTTACAGTCATAAATTTTATGAGAAAATATTTTTTTTTTATTTTATCATAAATTATTACCAAAGAAATTTAACTTTTCTTTCAGTAAGGATCTTTTGAGCAAACATTTTTGCAGCGAAAATGATTTAAATCAAAATTTTTTATGTTAAAGCTGTTTCGATAAGCACTTTCTTAAAGGCTGTTTCGATAAATACTTTCTTAGTTAATATTGTTTCAGTAAAAAATTACCTAGGAAAAATTGTTGCAATCAAAATTGCTTTAGTCAAAATTTTTTTATTGAAGCGAAATTTTTCCAAAGCAAACGGTTCCAATTTTTATAGTAAACCTTATTTCTGGAAAAACAAATCAAAATTTTTACAATCAAAACTTTTTTAGTCAAAATTGCTATAGTCAAAAATTTTTTAGTCAAGCGAAATTTTTTCAAATAAATTTTTTATAGTAAAACTTGTTTGAGTCAAAAATTCTATCAAGCGAAATTTTTACGGATAACATTTTTATAGTATAACTTGTTTTAGTCAAAGTTAATTGAAGGACCATTTTTCAGGAAAATTGTATCAATCCAAATTCTTATAATCAAAATTATTATACAAGATATTTCCAGTCAAAATTTTCTAGGCGATGTTTTTCGCAGAAAAAATTATTTTAATCAACATTTTTTCAGTCGAAATATTAACAGTTAAAATTTTTTTAGTTGAAAATTTTATAAATAAAATTTTTATAGTAAAACTAGTTTCAGTGAAAAGTTTTCGGGACGTTTTATTTCAGAAAAATTTGTTTTGACGAACATTTTACAGTAAATATTTTTTTAAGCAAAAGTTTTTCTATCAAAATTTTTTCAGAGAAAATGTTTACACTCAAAGTTTTAATGGATCCAATTTTTATAGTAAACCTTATTTCTGGCGAAAAAAATTTAAACAAATATTTTTCCAACAAAAATTGCTTCAATCAAAATTTTTACAATAAAAACTTTTTTAGTCAAAATTGCTTAAGTCAAAATTTTTTTAGACAAGCGAAATTTTTCCAAATATATTTTTTATAGTAAAACTTGTTTGAGTCAAAAATTCTATAAAGCGAAATTTTTACGGATAACATTTTTATATAATAGTATAACTTGTTTTAGTCAAAGAAAAAAAAGGACCATTTTTCAGGAAAATTGTATCAATCCAAATTCTTATAATAAAAATTATTATACAAAATATTTCCAGTAAAATCTTTTTCAGTCAAAATTTTAAGTAAAACTTGTTTTAATCGAAATTTTCCAGGGAACGTTTCTTCAGCAAAAATTATTTCAATCAAAATTATTTTTAGGCGAAGTTTTTTGCAAAAAAAATTATTTTAACCAACATATTTTCAGTCGAAATTTTAACAATTAAACATTTTTACAGTAAATATTTTTTTAAGCAAAAGTTTTCCTATCAAAATTTTTTCAGAAAAAATGTTTACACTCAAAGTTTTAATGGATCCAATTTTTATAGTAAACCTTATTTCTGGCGAAAAAAATTTAAACAAAAATTGCTTCAATCAAAATTTTTACAATAAAAACTTTTTTAGTCAAAATTGCTTAAGTCAAAATTTTTTTAGGCAAGCGAAATTTTTCCAAATATATTTTTTATAGTAAAACTTGTTTGAGTCAAAAATTCTATCAAGCGAAATTTTTACGGATAACATTTTTATAGTATAACTTGTTTTAGTCAAAGTTGATTGAAGGACCATTTTTCAGGAAAATTGTATCAATCCAAATTCTTATAATAAAAATTATTATACAAGATATTTCCAGTCAAAATTTTCTAGGCCATGTTTTTTTGCAGAAAAAATTATTTTAATCAACATTTTTTCAGTCGCAAGATTTGGGGACGTTTTTTCATAAAAATTTATTTCGACGAAAATTTTTACAGTAACAATTTTTTTAAGCAAAAGTTTTTCTATCAAAATTTTTTCAGAAAAAATGTTTACACTCAAAGTTTTAATGGATCCAATTTTTATAGTAAACCTTATTTCTGGCGAAAAAAATTTAAACAAAAATTGCTTCAATCAAAATTTTTACAATAAAAACTTTTTTAGTCAAAATTGCTTAAGTCAAAATTTTTTTAGGCAAGCGAAATTTTTCCAAATATATTTTTTATAGTAAAACTTGTTTGAGTCAAAAATTCTATCAAGCGAAATTTTTACGGATAACATTTTTATAGTATAACTTGTTTTAGTCAAAGTTAATTGAAGGACCATTTTTCAGGAAAATTGTATCAATACAAATTCTTATAATAAAAATTATTATACAAGATATTTCCAGTCAAAATTTTCTAGGCCATGTTTTTTTGCAGAAAAAATTATTTTAATCAACATTTTTTCAGTCGCAAGATTTGGGGACGTTTTTTCATAAAAATTTATTTCGACGAAAATTTTTACAGTAAATATTTTTTTAAGCAAAAGTTTTTCTATCAAAATTTTTTCAGAGAAATTGTTTACACTCAAAGTTTTAATGGATCCAATTTTTATAGTAAACCTTATTTCTGGGGAAAAAAATTTAAACAAATATTTTTCTAACAAAAGTTGCTTCAATGAAAATTTTTACAATGAAAACTTTTTTAGTCAAAATTGCTATAGTCAAAAATTTTTTAGTCAAGCGAAATTTTTCCTGATAAAGTTTTTATAGTAAAATTTGTTTGAGTCAAAAAATCTATGAAGCGAAATTTTTACAAATAACATAAAACTTGTTTTAGTCAAAGTTAAGTGGGGGACTTTTTTCTAGGAAAATTGTATCAATCCAAATTCTTTAAATAAAAATTTTTACACAAGATCTTTTTCAGTCAAAATTTTAAGTAAAATTTGTTTTTTCAGCAAAAATTATTTCAATCAACATTATTTTAATCAAAATTTTTTCAGTTGAAATTTTAACAATAAAATTTGTTCAGTCAAAATTTTTATACATAACATTTTCATATTGTAGTAAAACTATTGATTCAATCAAAATTTCCCCAATCAAAATATTTTCATCCAAATTTTCTTCAGCCAAAATTTTTACAGATAAACATTTTACACTAAACATTATTTCACCGAACATTTTTTATATAAAAACTTTTTTAATTTAATCTTTTTCAATCAAAATTTTTTCAGTAAAAATTTTTTGAACAAATATATTTGCAGTAAAAATTTTTCGGTAAAAGTTTTTTAAAAAAAAATGTTTTCAATAAATATTTTTACAGTGAATATTTTTAGCAGTATTTTTACTGACTATAAATATTTTCAAATGTTAACACTATTAAAATTGCATTTACTTTGTTTAAATTTTCTGTTAGTTTCAATTATGATTTTAGGTGAGAAAAAAACTATTAATAAATTTTATTTTGAAATGTATTAACTTAACATTTGGAAAAGTAAATATTTTATTTGTCCAAAAAATATATTTCTTTTTGTTCAGGATTGAGAGTAAATATGGTTTACAAGCCTGACTAATTGTAAGTGAAAATTATCTAAAATGAAAGTGTTAATTAAAATATCCTTGAACTCATGTATTAATTTACAATTTCTGTTTTCAGATTTTAATATTTTCATTCAGAGCGAGGATAAGACTTTATGAGTTAATAACCTTTAGTTAAGTTAGTATATATTTACAATATAATTTGATGACTAACTCAAAGTCATGAACTTTTCATTTCTGAATGAACTCCACAAAGGACACAGCAGCACCAAGAAACAAAGTAAATTATTTTCTTATTGACACGCACAATCCTCCTCGTAAAAATTATTTGTTTGCTGCTTATCTACTAAAATAGTTACTTATCTATTTACAAACTGTAATTTGCATAATTTTCCTCTACTTAAGAAATATTTAAGAAAAAAAAAAAAGTTCACACAAATTATTAACATATTATTAAGTTTTATTAAATTTTATGGGTGCTATGCTATACTAGTAGTCATAAAACTGTATAAAAATTAAATTAAATCCACCGATAACACTACAATTTCTTAATAAAATTATTATTTGTAGATTATTATATTAATTAACATATTATATTAATTATTTACATTAAAAATTTGCATAATGAAAATTCAATGAAAAGCTAAACAAAATATTTTCATTTTTTATCTTATCGAAAAATTCCAAAATTGATATCACAAACGTTAAAAAACTAACTGTTCAATAAATATTGTAGAAATTCAAATCTAATCAGATTCTCAATATGAGTTACTGAAGATTGTGAAATTATTATTAATCATTCATTAACTAATCGTGTAGTAATAATTTTTTTTCCAATAATCCGCGGAAATATTCGTCATCAAGTGTAAAACTCTTTGAACAAATATAAGATTTTTCCCAATTCTTCAAATGAAGTGCTTCACAAATTTTTCATGATGCAAAATTCCCAAAAATTTACTTTATGAGATCTTGTTAGCATAAATAAATTGTATCATCTTACGGAGAGAAATTCCCCTTAATTTCGAACAAATCAGAATAGAATCAGGAAATTTATTTGACTTAAAAGCTAAATTTATAATCTCGTATGAGTACGTGAACTTTGTCATTAAGCCAAGTGTCTATGATGTATGATTTTTCGTTAATAAAAACATTTGTAAAAATAGGTAAATTTGTCACGTTCACATAAGGAATGTCGAATTTTCTGATGCATATTTTTTTCAATTACAATTTCCAATTCTCTATAATAAAAATTCTCGAATAAATTTAGCAAACGCTTTCCTTTTAAATTCCGTAACCACGTAATTAAATTTATTTGTATATTTCCCTTTTAATGTTCATTTTGCTGCTAGATTTCTAGAAAACGGCATAAATCTTTGATGTTCTTATTTTTTTAAATTTCCCTTTTAATGTTCATTTAGCTGCTAGATTTCTAGAAAACGGCATAAATCTTTGATGTTCTTATTTTTGTAAATTTCCCTTTTAATGTTCATTTTGCTGCTAGATTTCTAGAAAACGGCATAACTCTTTGATGTTCTTATTTTTTGTAAATTTCCCTTTTAATTACATTTTGCTGGCTAGATTTCTAGAAAACGGCCTAAATCTTTGATGTTCTTATTTTTTGTAAATTTCCCTTTTAATGTTCATTTTGCTGCTAGATTTCTAGAAAACGGAATAAATCTTTGATGTTCTTATTTTTTGTAAATTTCCTTTTTAATGTTCATTTAGCTGCTAGATTTCTAGAAAACGGCCTAAATCTTTGATGTTCTTATTTTTTGTAAATTTCCCTTTTAATGTTCATTTTGCTGCTAGATTTCTAGAAAACGGCATAACTCTTTGATCTTCTTATTTTTTGTAAATTTCCTTTTTAATGTTCATTTTGCTGCTAGATTTCTAGAAAACGGCATAAATCTTTGATGTTCTTATTTTTGTAAATTTCCCTTTTAATGTTCATTTTGCTGCTAGATTTCTAGAAAACGGCATAACTCTTTGATGTTCTTATTTTTTGTAAATTTCCCTTTTAATTACATTTTGCTGGCTAGATTTCTAGAAAACGGCCTAAATCTTTGATGTTCTTATTTTTTGTAAATTTCCCTTTTAATGTTCATTTTGCTGCTAGATTTCTAGAAAACGGAATAAATCTTTGATGTTCTTATTTTTTGTAAATTTCCTTTTTAATGTTCATTTTGCTGCTAGATTTCTAGAAAACGGCATAAATCTTTGATGTTCTTATTTTTTTAAATTTCCCTTTTAATGTTCATTTTGCTGCTAGATTTCTAGAAAACGGCATAAATCTTTGATGTTCTTATTTTTTGTAAATTTCCCTTTTAATTACATTTTGCTGGCTAGATTTCTAGAAAATGGCCTAAATCTTTGATGTTCTTATTTTTTGTAAATTTCCCTTTTAATGTTCATTTTGCTGCTAGATTTCTAGAAAACGGGATAAAGGTAGATGTTCTTATAGCGAGTTATCCATATTGTGTTCGGAAAATACAGCGGTGTGATTTGACGGTTGTCCAATAAATATATATCATTGAATGGGGCATTTGTTTAATGTGGGGTTTGCCATTATATATTTTGGGTCATTTAACTATCGACTAAAACGTAAAAATTGTAAAAATATTTCCACAAATTTTGTGTTTCTTTGAATTTTTCGAACAACATTTTCTAGCGATGAAGCTCATTTTTCGTTCAGTAAATACGTCTTTTACTCGCGAAGCTGCATTAGACAGTGTAAAGGTGTCATTGACCTATATTTTTCAATTTTCATTGAATACGAAGCAGGAGAGATCGTTATTGTCAGTATTTATTGGCCTAAATTTGAAGACTTTATTCAGCACTATATATCGTTTCAACAAACCGATATCATAAGTCACCTTACAAGATATATTTTGGTTAATTTCGAGATTTTTTTATGTCAATTGGCCTTCAAAATTTAAAAATAAAACCAAACGAAGTTTTGACCATTTGAAAATCAATATGCGTCAAAAAATGGCCGAATTACAGCTCAGAATGTGCGAAAAAGTTATCGAAAATTACCTCAAAAGGATCGCATTTTGGAAGAAGTCTTGTGGTCACCATTTGAATGCTGTCATATTTTATGTACAAACAATAACAAGAAATAAAATCTTTAATTGAAATTTAAATTTTACATAAATTTTATTTAATCTTAATAAATACAAGCGCAGTAAATAGGATATAATACATAAATAAACTCTTCAAAAATACCATATGTGAAAACGGATTTTATAATGAGAAGTTTTAGAGGGTTTTTTTTTGTTAAATTAATAAATGATCAAAAAATTAAAAGAACGTAAAAGAATTTAAAATTTAAATAGGCGTAAATAATGATAATTTAACTCTGAAGTACAAAAATTAAAAGAGATGAAAATTTTTCTTTTAATTTAGAAAAATAAAATTTCAATCCCTTAACTTTGCCATTGATTGTATATTTATATCTATGGAGTGTAGTTAAGTCCTGCCAATGTAAATATTGGTGAGAACAACTGAAATTTATATTATTAAAATTCAAAAAAAAAAAAAGAATAAACAAAAGGTACACACCCATTTATTGCACTATTAACGATATCGATACAAATCAACCCCTAGAATGTCCTTATTTGTTTACACATACAAACATTCACAAAATCAACAGAATACGAGTAGCGCCTAGAGACGAAAAACGATTTTATGCCAAGCACAAATCAGGACATACACATAGTTGTTATATAACCGGATAAAATTATCCTTGATGATTTTCCTTCTAAATAATTAAATATTAAATTAAAATTGAAAAATACGAAATCTCCTGTTTGCTTTTTGAGAGTTCTCCATATTTTTTGTTCTTTTAGAAATTTTTCTCAGATGCTTTTTATTTTTATTTTCAATATTTCTAAATTAAATTAAATTTTAAATTTGAATCCAATAAATAAAAAATTTGAAAATTTTATCAATTTACGTAAATTGACTTTTTTTTGAGGACTTGGTATTTTTTTTTAGGACCTAATTTTTTTAACTAATAAAAGTTATTTTTTTTTTAAAAAAAAACACTATTTTTTTATTGATTTTATTATCTTTTTTCCTTTAAAAAAATCAAATGCACATCGACTACATATTAAACTGCAAAAAAAAACCTCATATTTCTATAAGGATATGTGCAGGATAGAGAAAGAAAGAAAATTATTCATGCAGGATTTAACAGCGCACGTACAGTTTGTTCAACAGGAAATCAACAAAATTCCCTGCATTTTATTTGATTTTCGATATTTTTCATCCTTAATGTATAATTTTATTAACATTTCGTGCTGTTGCATACGCTAAAAAGGAAGAAAGGACGACAAGAAATAGGTTAATGCCCTTCAAAAGGCCAGTGAACAGTAAGTAGGTAGTAAATCGGTAAATACACGATGGCTTGTATTAGAGGGAAGGACGAAAACGAACTGTCAAAATTGACAGATGTCACTACAACTACCTTATATACAGGATATTATATATTTGTATCAATATGGATACACATTCACATATTGTTAGATAAAAATACTTTCTTACCACTTGGAATATTTCACGTTCTTCTCACACGATTAATTGAAGATTTTGAATATTTTTTTGGTATTTTTATTATTATCGTTTTTGAACAATGTTATTTTTTTTCCTTCATCTAATTATGTCCCATTTGGTTATAAATTAAAAAAAACTTTATTAATCTATTTTCTGATGACTATTATCATGAAATATTTTCAATTATAAGTTTAATCACTTCTGTACTTTTTATGTTATTATAATTGGAAAAAAAAACAAAAAAACAAATATACTAAAAATACAAAAACAAAGAAATTACTTAAAACAAATAAACACTTAATCGTATAGTGTATTATTAATTAAATAACAAATTGAAATAAGTTGTTGAAAATAGTATCAAAATTATTATCACTCGAAAATAAAACTGCTCATTTTTATATTGTAGATTGTGTACTTATATAAAAGTGTGAAGATTTTTTTATCAAAAAATAGTAAGTCCGATTTGATAATGAATATTTTTTGGTTGTATTTTAAAGTTAAATTATTAACAATTTTCTTTCCATATTTTCAACAGTATACACATGACTTATCTTAGATTAAATAAATATAATTGCTCACTAAACAACTGTAGTTTTTTTTGAATTAAAAACAATCAATAATTTGTTATGTCTATTTTTTTAATATAATATGGAGAGAAAAGCCCAGTTCTAGTAAATAGTAATTATGATTATATGAGAACGTAGTATATGCACTAA
The DNA here is from genome assembly GCA_958298945.1 of Atherix ibis. Taxonomy (NCBI): domain Eukaryota; kingdom Metazoa; phylum Arthropoda; class Insecta; order Diptera; family Athericidae; genus Atherix; species Atherix ibis. The sequence continues at coordinate 70,675,346 of OY282609.1, read as the reverse complement.
AAAGAAGATAGTATTCCGAATGAAGTGCAACTAACTCTATTAGAAAAGCATGTGACCAATCGACCGTTCACTATTAAATCTACTCCAAATAAAAAAAACAGTGTATTTTCTAAACAATTATTTCTATTAATTAAATTATTATATCGAATGGAATCGTGTTAAAAAAAAATTCCTTTTCTGCTTGATTAAATAGAATTTTAAATTTGCTAGTGTGTCCTTTCTTTGTGTCACTTAACATAAAAAGGAGAATTTAACAGAATTCCAATTGTGCAAAATATTTTTAAATTTTTTGTTTTCTGTAATTAAACAAATTTTATTTCGAAAATTTTGTTTACAGTGCCTTTTTTTTAGTGTATTTATTATAGTTTTTATTTTTCTTCTTCTTAATATACACACTCTAATCCCATTCGCACTTCTACATTTTTGTGTAAATTTACGATAAAATCTTATTAAAAATTGAATAGGAAAATAATAATCATGTTTGTTTTTTTTTCTATATAAATATAGAGTTTATTTGATTTATTATCTTACTTAAAATGTTTTCTTTTTAATTAACCAATTACAATTTTTAGAATAGCGATTTCGAAGGATATTTATTTATGATCCAACATAAAACCGGGACAACAAATCCCTTCGTCTATTCATATCAGATTGTTGGATGCTAGTTAGAATTTTGGTTAATTTTTTCTTTATATATTTTATTAATTTATTTTTATTATTTTATGAAAATACATCGAAAAATCACTGAGAATCGTATTTATAATCGAATACACGCGAATATTTATCAATGAACTGATATACGAACGAAAAACCTAACAAAAAAACTCGAACTTTCCTATTGAAATTGTTTTCTCTCACGGATCGTATTCGACTGATGCCCGAAACATCTCATCTTCAATGGATTTCGGTCTCTTTTTGACAATTGAGATTTGTTCCTCTACTGTCAGTAGTAGTAAACTAGTATTGAGTGTAGAGTGCAAAAATTGAGTACAGAACTTTGGACTAGATTTTTGTACAATATGGTACTAGTTTCGGTCAGTTTTCGTGATGACAAACATTTTTGACGTTTTATTACTACCTGAGGAAATTTCGGTTATGTTTTAAATTTTTTAACTTAAATTTAAAATGTCGTGTATTTTTTATTAAATTTAATTCAATTAGAAAAAACAGGTTTTTTTTAAAAATATTCTTTAACTAAGAGAACTTTTTAATTTATCCACAATTTTTTTAAAAATTTATAATATTTTATCTAATTTATGCTACGGAAAGTATGGCTAAATAAAAAAATACTCTTAATTATGATTAAATTTTTAATTCAATACACTGCTGTGGGACCTTGCCGCCATTAATCATTCAATATAAAATCTTTAAAATGGCCAGTACGAGACTTCTTACAGGACTCGATTTTTTGGTGACTTTTTCACACATGTCGAACTGTAATTCGGTTATTTTTCAATAGATTTTGATTTTTGAATGCTCTTAAATACTTTTGAAATAGTTCAAGTTCTCAAAATTTCGGGTCTTGTAAAGTTTTCGGGCATTAAATTGATTGTGACGCTGTTTATTTAAAAGCACATATAATCCAGAACAAAATTTTCATGTTCAGGCCAAAATACACGGTTATCATATTGGTCATAGCGCTCAGAATTGACGATTACTTCCTCTCGTTCTTTATGTTCAAAGAAATACGGGCTAATAACACTTTCAGTAGAAAATGCATACCATACAATTACTTTTTCAGGATACAATGGCTTCTACTGCATTATCATTTGTGGGTTTTCAGAGCCACTTATATAGTGGCGTATCCATCCATCGAAAAATGATACTCTATAATTTCCTTCCAATACGTGAAAAGTATTATAGCCGAAACACAAACTTAATAGGGTTTTTATAATTTAAAACGTTGTTAGGTATTTAAAAGTTTTATCATATGAAATAGCAAAATGTATTCTAAATAAATGCTATTTTGGGTGACATATACGTTCCATATCTGTGAAATAACCGACCTGTACCTGTCGAAACATAAACAATGGATAACTTTCTATATATTTTTTTGTCAGAATTGACGATTACGGACGATTACTGCTCAAAATTGACGATTCTGCCTCTCCTCCTTTATTTTCAAAGAAATACGGGCTAATAACACTTTCAGTACAAAATGCATACCATTCAACTACTTTTTGAGGATACAATGGCTTCTTCAGAAATGATGAATTGTATCTTCTTTTAAATGATTACATTGTATAAAGGATGCTTTCCCTCTACTTTCTATTCAGTTTTGTCCTGGCCAGAGTACAGTGAAGAGCCCTTGTATTTTTTCAAAATGTCGGTCGATAAAGTGCATTAACGTCATTGTTTACTTTATGAATTCCGTAAAGATAATACCGCGACTGTGGCAACCAAAAACATTTGCAAAGTGTATGGAGTAGATGTCATTAAAGTTCGACAAGTACGAAGATGAGTTACAAAATTCCGATCTGGGGATTTTTCACTAATTGATAAACCACGTACCGGACGACCATTGAAGTCTGATGACGACAAGTTAAAAGTCATAATTGACACCAATCCACGTCTAACCACCAGGGAGATCGCGTCGATGATGGGAGTCAACCAAACAACAGTATTAAGACATTTGAAGCGTATGGGGATGGTTTCGCGGGACGACGTTTGGATACCTCATCAATTGTCGGCTGCCAATTTATTGCATCGTGTTTCAACGTGCGTTGCTTTGAGTACGAGACAAAAACATGAACCTTTTTTGCATCGTTTGGTAACGGGAGATGAGAAATGGGTCGTGTACAACAACGTGACAAGAAAAAGACATTGGGCTATACCTGGACAAGCCCCATTCGCAACTTCGAAAGCCGAAATCCATCAAAAAAAGTTGTGCTTTGTGTTTGGTGGGATTGTAAGGGTATTGTGTATTTTGAACTCTTGGTATTGTGTATTTTGAACAAATTTATTTTCCGTACAAAAATAAGAAAAAGACAATATTTTTTCTAAAAAAAAAAAATCTATCAACTATTATTATTAAAAATTTCTTTGCACATTTCATTATTTTTTCTATTAAATGCTAAAGTATAACCAGGCAGCGAGTATGTAATATTCAATGAGTTTTTAATTGGACTAGCACCATTATAAATTTGTTGCGTTTTAACAATGTTGTGCCTAAACGACAAAAAAAAAATTTAAAATTCGTAGTAAAAATAGATGTTTTTTTTTTAAATTTACCATAAATTCGTTTGTGGTATGTCCAATTGAATGCAAAGTTTTGTGTCACTGTAGAAATCAACATCAGCGATCAACTTCATTTTTGGTTCTTCGGCTACAGTAAATTTATTTTCCAAATAGGCAAATGATGTACTATATGCCATTAATCCAACTATCGATAATCCGGTACTGTAAATAATAAAGAAAAGACCAATCAAAAATATATGTTGAAATTCTAGGGTATAATTTTTACTTTTGATCAACTTGGCAGTGTGCATTACGATTCCATAAACTGAGCTGCACTTGCCCATTTAGATCAATCGAAGCAGCACCTAAAATTCGAATGTAAACTGTTGCACCATTTTGCAGTACGATGTACTCTTCATGGTCATGAAGCAAAGTGGTCGCCTGATAAGCTGGTGTCGGTTCTGAGGCTGTTCCGCTCCACACATGGCCCATTAGTTCTGATTGTCCATTGAAAAATTCAATTGGTCGCATATATGCATCCTATTGAATGGAAATTCTCAAAATTACAAAAAAAAACCGTTTCACATCTTACCTGTACTGTGATTGTCATCCCAGCAGTTTGCTCTTCATTATTTTCTTCACTCTCTTCTACTGAACTACTCACAAATGACGATAGACCCGCAGTATACAATTCCAACTAAAAAGATTAATTTTTTTTTTGTATGATAAATATTATTTCTAAATACGATTTTGTTTATTATTTTATAGTGTAGCTACCTTAAAAGCGCTTAATTTATTATTGCCCGATGAGAGTATCATATCGACAACACCTCGTTTTAAAATTCCGCCATTCACTTCTTGGAAACTAAGCAACGTGCCATTGAAAGATGGCGCACGAGAAAATGGCCGCTGCATTGCAGTTGTTAAACCTAATCAAGCAATTGATTATAATATATTTTACATCATTTATTTATATTTGACTCACCTTTTTGCGATAATTTATCGTAATTATTTAGCAATGGATCACTGGCTAAAATTCGTTTTAGTACAAATGCCGAATGTGGACAGGTTTCAGCAACCATGTTTAATCTTTGGAGAACATACGTTTTAACTTCATAGGCAGTATCGTTAGATTTCAGATAAACTAGAAATTGTTTCAATTCATTTGCACTTGGTTTCATTTCTAACAATATGTCGAGTGCTAGTGTTCGAGCGCTTGAATCAAATTTCTTTGGGAGCTGGTAGAATATTTTTTCGAATATTTTTTGATGTTCTTCGTTAAATAGTTTCGAATCGAATGTATGCAATGCTTTCATGGCTGAAACTGAGCTAGCCTGATCACCCGTTAAGGCGATATCAATTAATAATGTTATTGTCGAAGGATCACGGATGTTATGCAATCCACGCAAATACATCTGTTTGCATTCAGACTTTTTACATGCTGACAATTGTTTCACAAAATAATCTCGTACTTTCTCAATGAGGGGATTTTTAAATGAACTTTCAGCTAGCCAAGAGTAATGATACACCATTGTTCCAAGTGCTTGTATTGTTGTGTCTTCGAGCTTTTCACTACCGAGTATTTTATTTGTTAGTCTTTCAAACACATCTAAAATAATTTCTTTTTTTGGTCTGGTACCAACTGCTAGCGCTTGTAAATATCGCTCCAAAATAGGATAATCATCGTCATGATCAAAATTGAATATACTCGTTACTGCTCTGTGTGCTTCGACCGTTTGTGCAGCAGCCAAAAGGTCAATTAACTGATCACGAATATCCTTGCCTATATTGGACTTTAAAATTTTCATAAAATCTGCGGCTTGTGTAGTTCTGGCAGCTGGTAATAAATTAACTAAAACTAAGCTTGTCATATATTTGCCAAATTTATCATTGGTCATATCGTTACGAAATTCTTTGACCAAAGTTCTTAGCTGAAATTGTTCAAAAAAACGAAAAAAAAAACGAACAAAATTAATAAATTATGTGACGGTAATTAAAGAAGTTTCTGCCTTCTTCCTAGTTTGTAGATATTAAAAAAATCTTTTTACCGGCAGTTCACTTTTTGGCAGGCTACCATCAACTTCTGCTTCCAAATTTTTCGCCACAAAACCATTTAAATTTTCCAGAATCTCATCTAAATGTTCGTAATTGAACTGGTTAATTGGATTAGGCTCACCGATACGGACTAAGGACATAATAGACTCAACTCTGCTGCCTGCTCTCTTATTGGCTTCTAACGTAACTAATTGTATTTCTGTTGATATAATTTCACTCAGAATACGATCTTGTGTGAATTTGTAAACTGTGTTTTGATTTGAATTAACAGAAATACCTACGAATAGAAAAAATAGTTTTAACAGAAATACTTACAATTAAATTTTTAGCAAATAAATTATTGCCACCAACTTACTTAATGGCTTCTCATTTCGATGATGTAATTTTAACGCCCAATGACTGCAATCGGTTTTAGTTTTTTCATATTTTGTTGAGGATTTCGATTGATACATAACGCTACATAGGCCAGAGATATCGTTTTCAATAGCAACACCAGAATTGAATTGAAATTGAAAAAGACTGGCAATGGCTCGTTTTAAATTCATCAAGAAAATATCCTTTCCATCATTCGAATAGTAGTGAACAACTTTTCCAGCTGATAAATGTAAATAAAATTCGATTTTTTCAATATTATCCAAATTCGATGATTTCACTTTGAATTCAGATCTTTTTTTTGAGTTTGCTGGTTTTGTAAGTACTTGAAATGGTCCCGTCTCAAATTTTAGAAATTGTTCATTATCTCTATCAGAAATTGACGAGACTCTCACTTGACTAGCTATACGAATACCTACACTGTAAACAGATTGTTTTGCATCGTATAGCCTTACATCGTTTACAAAATCGAATATTTGCTCTTGTCCAACTGGTATTATATTTCCTACTGTGCTAGTAACTAAGGAAGAAAATATTTAAGAGAAATTTAGTTTTGTTTTTTTTCTTAATATTTTGAATATTAATAATTTCTGAAAAGGATTTTACGAAATTAAAAGGAGTAAAAAAAATGTCTAATTTGGAAAATTTTACAGCATTTTTCAAATTTTTTTTAACCAGTAATCTATTTTTCGTTTTGGATAGTACAGTCTTAAATTATAGAAGAACTGGCTAGGCCTCTACACAAAAATTCTGTCCGAATTTTGTTGGCAATACATTCGTAGAACGCACACACATGCAATACAACAGAAACGGCGTAAATCATTGGGGGCCAATTTTAAAGTTCAGTATACGATTGAAGCCGTGTGCGTGGTGCAGTGGTCAAGTCGACCGACTCACACTCGGTAGGTAGCGACATCCGCAGTGTCTATGCATCAATTCGCAAACTATCCGGAAAAAGAACACCCTCACTGCCACCACTTAAGGACAAAGACGGTCAAGCTCTCTCCACGGATGAAGAACAACTCGACCGCTGGAAGGCATTCTTCTCAGAATCCCTTCCAGTAGCTCCAGAATTCCATCCTCCTTCTCCAGTGATGCGCAGAAACCCACAAAATTCCATCCCAACAACACCGCCCACGATTATGGAGATCACAACATCAGTCAACAAGCTCAAGAACAGCAAAGCACCCGGACCTGACAACCTGGCCCCAGAGGTTCTGAAGTTTGACCCGCCACTCCTGGCCTCGCTGTTGCATCCTATAATCGCAGAAGCCTGGACACAATGCCACTTCCCGGACAGCTGGAAAGAAGGGGTAATTATCACCATCCCGAAGAAAGGCGACCTTGGCTATTGCAAAAACTGGAGGGGAATCACTCTGCTGAACACCATCCAGAAACTAATCGCCTCAATCATCCTGACCCGCATCACTCCAACAGTGGAAAGTGCCCTTCGCAATGAGCAGTCTGGCCTTAGACCAAACCGCTGCTGTGTTGATCACATCAGCAGCGTAAGAATGATCATTGAACAGTCGAACGAATGATACAGCTATCTTCTCTTCGTTGACTTCGAAAGAGCCTTCGACATGATTTCTCGCGACGCCTTTTGGAGTGCTCTGGCTGAACTAGGCATCCCACAGGCCATCATCGATCTCATCCGAGAACTATACCGTGAGGCCCCGTGTAGAGTGCGCTTCAAAGGACGAAACAGCGATCCATTCAACATCTCGAGAGGAGTCAGGCAGGGTTGCGTAATCTCGCCTATCCTCTTCATAATCGCCCTAGACCTAGTCCTTCAACGCACTTACAACACAGCCAGCAACGGTATCCAGTGGACACTGCGTGAGAAGCTCCACGACCTGGACTACGCCGACGACATATGCCTCATGTCCCACACCTTCAACGGCATTCAGGAGAAACTGAATGCTCTGGCCTCCAACGCCGAAGAAGTGGGGATGAGAATCAACATCAAGAAGACCAAATTGATGCGTACAGGCGCCACCTGCGCGAGGCCCTTGATGCTACACAGTACCCAAGTTGAAGATGTCGAAAAGTTCTGTTACCTTGGCAGCATGCTCAGCATCAACAAGGCGCGACAAGCGTACACCTCACTTGGGAACGTGTGGTGTTCCAAACACCTCACCATAGCACTCAAACTTCGAATATTCAGTTCAAACGTCAAGCCAGTCCTGCTGTACGGCTGCGAAACATGGAAAGTAACCGACAGCACGACTCGTAAGCCTCAAACATTTGTGAACAGATGCTTGAGGCGTATAAGCAAGATCTTCTGGCCGAACTGGATAACGAACGATGAGCTGCTTCTTCTCACGAAGCAAATACCCCTGCTAGTTGACATCAAGATTGGAACCCACAGTGCAATCGCAGCAGAGGACGACCAAGGATCACTTGAAGAAGATCAGCCGAGCGCGAACACCAACAAATTGCCAAGTCATGGTCGGAAGTGAAAAGAATAGCCAAAGACAGAAGCAGATGGAGAGAGTTCACAAAGGCTCTAGTGCCGCTATATGCTCCATAGGAGCGACTGTGTCTCATGTCTATGTGTATAAAAATGCATATATGTGTTATGTAAAAATTGTACAATATGAAATGAAAAACCTGTCAAATAATAAATAATAATGCGATTGAAGCGGTTCGTTTAAAACCATTTTTCATATGTGATGTCATTTATGCGTAAAGAAGCAGATTTTTTTAATATTGCGGATTTTGTCGTTTGATGGAATTAGTTTTTGGAAATTTGCATAAAAACACAGTATTCTATTTTAAAATATTATTTATTTATTTATTTTTTATATATTTAAATTTACAAATTTAAATTAATTCAAAAATGCAAAGTGAATTAAATGAGAGAATGTGATATTATGTTTATGTTGAAATAAAACCACACCGCAACTTAGTAAATATAAATTTTAATGTTAAACAAGCATAAGTAGATACAAAAAGCTTAATTATAATATTATATAAATGTGTGTTTGTGAATGGAAATTATAATTTAAATAGGGCATTGTGTATTTAAATTAAATTAAAAAATGAAGCGTTAATTACATAGATAATTACATCAAATTCTTAATAATATAGTAGTTAATTGTATACAAAGTTATAGCAAAGGTTTTAAAACTACCATAAATTACAAGGTGGATAATTTAATGTACTTTAATATTCTAAAAAAAAATGAAAACAATATTATTTAGTAAATGCATTAGAAAATGTTCTAATAGAGCAAGCAAAAGCACAAATGCAAACAAATTTATTTAAATAATAATCCTACCGAATGAATATACTTTATTTATTTTAACACAATGAAAACAGCAATGGAAAACAGACTGAAAAATTCGTTCCCTTAAACTTTCTTACACACACTTTACGTACGCTGGCACTGAACTATTTCTGGTAAACATTGAACTGTCAACATTGCATTCGTTTACATTTATTAACAATATAACTATTTATAAAAATACTTACTTTTTCGTAAATACTTCAAATTATATAAAAAATACGCGTTTACTTGCACTTTCCGATGTGACAAAATAAGCACCTTGACAGATGACAAAAATAGTTCATTTGGTTCGGTATGTTATCACTTTCATGGAGAATGGCGCGAATGTAAAACTCTCCGAACGTCTACAAAATTGAGGCGGTTTATATTTGATTGATATTTACGAAATGAATAATAAACCTAAAATACAATTCCATTTCGTGTCAAAAGATTGTACAAAAAATAAACATTGCCTGTCGTTGTGTTTGAATTGTATTTTTGTTTCCAATAAGTGAATTAAAATGAATATAAATTATGCTTTTGCAATTCAATAAATTTCTATTACGAAAACTAGATGGCAGTGGGTGTCATGTCTACATAAAAAAAATCTACACAAAAATATATAATAATTTCCATTTCTCGCCGCTTTTGTAATAATTAAGCCAGAAAATTGTGTATACATATAGGGTACGGGCCTATCCCAGATATTCTTTAATCTAAGAGTACAGTCCTGTTATTTGACAGCTGTCAAAAATATGATTTGTTAATCAACAAAATTATTATAGTAATTCTGACGTAACACTGTTTTCGAACAAAATTTTTTACCGCAAACCATATTTCTAGCTTAGTGGATATATGCTAATAAGCTAATGGCAATATCTTAGAAATATTATTTTTTTTGTCGAAAGAGAAAATTTGCTTAGTTCGTAATATTGAATTTCGAAATTAATTTTTAAAAAATCGCCTAAAATATAAAATTTTTTTTTATTTATTTTGGATTTTTCTTATAATATTTAAAAAATATATCCTTAAATAGGATTCATCCATAAATGTTTAGACGGAATTTTTAGTAAAAATATTGGTTACGCAATTGATTTATTAAATAGTTCTTCTCATTGAGTCAATATTCAATAAATCCCTTGAAATAATTGAGAATTTTTAATTTATTTAAAAAAAAATACTTTTAGAAAAGTAGTAATTCAAAAAAAAAGCTTGTTTGATAAAAATTTGATAGTTTCTTAGTAAAATTTACCAGTAATTTTTAATTACATTTTTTTATTATTACTCGTATTACCGTCATTTTCATGATAGTCCACAAAAATTTATTTTGCATACTTAATATTACATGTACGTGTATATAACTAAATCCTATATTTTATAAAAATTTCATATACAAAAAAAAAACGAAAAGATGGGTTTTGTGTCCGTAGGGAATTTGAATAGTTACTCGAAAATATTAACGATTTAATATAAAAAATCACTAACATTATTATCGAAAATGCAATAAAAAATATATTTTTTTTAACGTTATTTAATTTTATTTTTAAAGAAAAGTAAATATTTTCTTATCTGGTCTCGTTAAGAATAATTTTTTTTTCTCGAAAACATTGTAAAATTTCGCATTTATTTCATTTTAATTCAGAATTATTATTATTAATTTTGCTATTAATGCAATTGTCATACAGAAAACCACTTGTTGCTAGATAGTAGATCTATAAAAGAAAAATTTATATATATCACGACTGATAGTAAAAATTGTTGCTAATTTTGATTAGCTTGACCAATATTCATAATAAAAATGTTGCAGTAAAATTTGTTACAAAATGGTTGAGGACAAAAGTCAAAGTTTATCAGTGAAATTTTTCCATTTTAAAGAAGGTACAGTGGCGAATCGACAAATGATAAGATTTTCTATATTCGTGGACAACTATTTAAAAATAAAAGGCGAACATTTTTACTGAAAATTTTAATATGAAAAATTCGAAAAAATCTTCTTCAGTTGAAAATAAAGAAGAATTCTTGGGCACGTATTGAGTTGTCAGCCGAAAGTTGAATAAACTCTTTTTAAAAATCACGACACTTAATTAACAAAATATTCTTATTAGAAGATGAAGACAAGTACACTCACCTATGACAAAAAATATGTTATAAAATAGAAGATTCATTTTTTTTCCTTTTTAAATTGTTAAATATAAAACTTTTTATTTTAAATATATTGATTTATATACGAACGAATTCACTTTTGCATTAAACTTTATACACGATTTGTGTCTGGTTGGCTTATCATACGCGTACACAACCATTGAATAGGAAATGACTCCAAAATTGATTTCAATTACACTTTGTTAAGAAAGATTTGTGGACGAATATTTTGAAAACTATCAGAACCATCGGGAAATCGGATAAACGATCCGAAACTGTGAATGAGTTAACACTGACAGCCGGCAATACCACTTATGACCCTACACGTACGCCTTTTTCGTCGGGTATGCGGCAACTATAGTACTTCCCATACCTCGAAGAGAGAGCAAACAGTACTGCTTGGCCAAAAGTCCAAATGAACCTGTCTTCGAAGAGAGCAAATACTACCAAAAAATTCGGACAGAAACTCAAGCGAACACATGTGATTATGACACTTGAAAGCAAAGCTGAGAGAACGTGTGGAGAGAGTACCAATTTGTTCGCATGCGATTTGATTAAGGCAACTGACTCAGTACTGCCACCTTAAAGTTTGTCTTGTCTTGTATCTTATCAACAAAATTTTATAATGAACATACTTCACAGCAATTAACCATTTCTGATTATCCACTATGCGTTTCGGAAAGTATAGCCCTGTCATTTGACAACTATGAAACATAAAATTCGTTCAGTTTTGCCATTTTACACTATGATTATTTTCTCCGTCAAACAATGCGACGCTTAGTTGAGTGAGAAGAAATGAGCTTCATAGCTGATTCAGGCAAAACTGCCAAATAAGGCGTTCTGAAAACTTACAAGTGACTGTAGAAAAGCCACTGTATCCGTGAGAAGTGACAGTTTATGGTACTTTTTAGTCTGATGCTCCATATTTATTTTAGAATGAAGAAGGAGAATCCGTTACCATCAATTCTAAGTACTATAACCGTACGATAACCGACTTATTTTTAAGCATGAACTTGAAGATTTTGTGGTTTTAACACGCCACACATAACTAATTTTGGTTTTATTACGCGAAAACTTTCCAGAACAGGTAATTTTCAGATTTGATGATGACAATTGGTCTCCAGAAAGTGAAATTTGAAGCTGTTGGACTTTTTCTTATCGGAGCAGATAATCCATAAACTTTAAGCCAATATAAAATACAAAATCCGTAAAGTAATACCAGAATTACAACCATAAAAGTTGTGAGAAAGTCATCAAAAATGATCTGATGCAAAAATGAAAAAATCGAGTACCTCAAGAAATCTTGAGAATTAACTTTCCATGCACAACAATGGTAAGATACGTCTACGAGCAATATTATAAAAGATAATTTGATCGAAATCAGAATTTTAAGTGTATTTTGCTTAGCTTTTATGATATTTTCAAAGCACAAATTGGATTAGCTTTTATTAGAACTTTCGTTGTATCCCAAAAATATCCTACAATTTCCAAAAATAGCTTTTCAGGTTTTATGGAAGTTTTTTTTTTACCAAACTTTTGTTTTCCGTTTTTTTCTCAAACCGAAAATTGTAGATTAAAAATAGTTATTTTTTGTCAACAGTATGAAATTTTTGTCATATTTTCTATTTTATTTGCAAATTGTAGAATTGCTAGAGTTTTTTCTGTTGCTATTTTTGGAAGTAATGATTTTAAAACTTGTTAAATTTAGGTTTTCATTAGGAATTTCTATGTTAATCATAGACTTTCTGACAATCTTTTTAATTTTCTGATATTTTTGCAATATTTAAATTTTTTTCCTGAGGTTATCTTTTTTGCAATTTTTGGAAGTAATAATATTAAAACTTGTTAAAATTTTCATTAGATTCTTACTGCAAAAAAATTATTGCTAATAAAATATTGCATAGATCGGCGCATCTAAGAGATACGATTCGTAAATTTTCTAAATTTTATTCACTAATAAACTAATTTGAAAATTTGAGAAATTATGATTACAATAGAATTAAAACTTAATAAAAGAAATTCTTTTAAAATTTAAACAAATATTAATTACTTTTTATAGTAAAGCAAATTAATTTTTGATGTATTTTGAATGAACTCTAATATTTTAACGATATTTTATAATTTAAAAAATTGTATTATTACTGAAGTTGATTTTTTTCTCTCAGAAATTGGTCGTAGCGAAATATATGTATGTATAGAAAAATCTCCCAAAACAAACACAAATTTGGGAATGGATCATAAAAATTAAATATTCAAATTCTTTACAGCCCAATATGATAAGTCAGTGATAAATGCAAAAAACATATTTGATATCAAGAAAACAATATTTAAGTAATATCTTCAATGGAGTGTTTGGACATTTCGAAGCATAATCTAAATAAATTTTCGTATCGATTCAAAACTGTGGATGAAACATGGATTCCCTATTACATACCAGAAATCAAAATGCAGTTATAACAATGGAATTCTACTAGCAAACGTGCATCAAAGAAAGCAAAAACAGTTCTATCTGTAGTAAAGGTTATGGCTACGGTTTTAACTCTATCAGCAGGACAAATCTGGTATAAAAACGATTGCACGGCAGTATTATTAGACCAGTTGAATAGTGAAATCAAGACAAAACTGCTGCATTTAGAAAAGAAAAAAGTTTTGTTTCATTTATCGGTAATATAATAGGATGGAATTATGTTATGAATTGCATCCCCATTCACTATATTCTCCAGATTTGGTTAACTGCGATTTTTCCTAATTTGGTGGGAAGTAATTTACGTCCAATTCTGAAGTTATAGCCGAAACGGCAGCCTATTTTTCAGAGTTTGACAATATGAAGTATAGCGAGATAAAAGACGATTATGTTGATAATAATTCAATTTTAGTTAAATAAATTAATTTTTTGTCTCATTTATCAGTGACTTATTATACTGCCCTCGTAGAGAGCTACTCATCTTATAGTTTAAAGATTTTGTAGAATTTGCCGGCACGGTATCACAGTCGTTAGTGTGCTGAACTACCTCTAGGGAGTCGTGGGTTTGAATCCCACTGTAGCAGCATGGTCCTACGCTAATTTACCTCACCGCTTTACTTTCTATTCTACTTCCATTCCCTTTTCCTTTCCCCTTCCCTACCGGACCATCAGACCACCGATAGATCTGGGTCGGATCATCAGACCGCTTGAGCAGATGGATGCGAAAGCGTCTGGCGAGGTCTGGTGGCCCGGTAACAAAATATGGTATGGTATGGTATCACCGTCGTTAGTGTGCTGAACTACCTCCAGGGAAACGTGGGTTCGAATCCCACCGTGACATTTTACTTTTTAATTTAATTTCCTTATCTCGTCATTCCTTGTCGCCAAATAGCCTTTGAAATAAAGTTGTAGTAAAAAGAAATCCATTATTTTTGCATTAAATTGAAGGTTTTATTTAGCATAGATAGAATGATACGATTTAGGTCAAATATGCACCGTTTTGTTCGATAACTTGTTGCCATTTTGGAGGTAATTTCATAATGCCTCTCTCATAGAAACCCTCGTCCTTATTGGCAAAAAACTGGGACAGTCGATTTTCACAATCTTCTCTTAAGGCGAATTTTTCACCTGCAAAATCATTCGTCATAGACAGGAAGAGGTGGTAATCACTTGGTACCAGGTCCGGAATATAAGGTGGATGCATAAGAACATCCCAACCAAGGTCCCGGAACTTCTGGCGAGTCACTATCGAAGTATGCGGCCTGGCGTTGTCCTAATGGAACACAAAAAAAAGCTGGCCGCTTCTGGGCGATTGCTTTTTTCAGACGATTCATAGTAGATGATTCCCTGCCAGTCCCACCAAACACACAGAAAAACCTTCCTGGCTGTCAATCCTGGCTTGACCACCGTTTGCGCCGGGTGGCCGCGATTTGACCACGACCGTTGTCGCTTGACGTTGTCGTAAGTGATCCACTTTTCATCACCAGTAACCATCCGCTTCAGAAATGGATCGATATTGTTGCGATTCAGTAGCGATTCGCAGATGGAAATTCGGTCCATGAGGTTTTTTTGCGATAACTCGTGTGGCACCCATACATCGAGCTTCTTTTTGTATCCAGCCTTATTTAAGTGGTTCCAAACGGTTTTTTGTGCAATGTTTAGCTTCTGGGCAATCGAAACAGTGCTTACGCGACGGTCGGACTCGACGATTTCCATTATTTTATCGACATTTTCGACAATTGGCCTTCCAGAGCGTGATGCATCTTTGACATCAAAACTACCGGAACGGAATCGACGAAACCAAAATTGCGCGTGATTGGCTGTTACAGTATCAGGACCATAAACACTATTCACATTTTGAATTGCGTTTTCGCCTTTATCGAAGAAAAACTGTAAAATATGGAGTATTTTCTCTTTATTGGTGTCCATCTTTGACGCGTGCTAAAAAATACTGAGTCCAGTAATCACAAAACTGTATGAGAAGCTTTTTTAGTACGAAATCTTATCTTTCTAACGCCATCTAGTGCAACCCGATCGGGAGATACAGACTCCTAAAGCCATCTATTGGCAAAATAATTAGCAAAATTACTAATGTTACTTGAAATGATAACAAACAAACAAATAATTTTGGATTTTTTATCATATAAACAACTTGAAACAATTAAAAATGTTTTAATTATATTTTGTTTTTCATTCTTTAACACAGTAAATGACATAAAAATGAATTTAACAATTCTTACAACAAAAGAAAAATCTAAGAAATTTAAAGAAAAATAATTATAAATAATTCGTTAAATATATAATAAAAATGACAATTTTTAATTTTTATTTTTTGTTTACTGCAAATCTAATCAATTATAATTAATATTTTTTTTTTGTGTAATAATATTTTTTACAATAATTATTGATTATTCACTAAAAGCTCCGAATTATCTGTAAATACTATATGTTTATGAATTGTTTTCTTATCATTTCCTTTTCGACATTGCCTTTTTTCCAATGGAAATTAAATGTGTTTTTTTTTTTTTTTTGGTTTTTATGTAATTTTATTCCACAGATTTTAACATTCAAGGTGATAACATTTAACAAAGTACATCCATCATATACATTTTTTTTTTAAAGTTTAACATTATTTTTTTTATTTTTAACATTTAACATTTATTATTTCAATATTTATTAATATTAAAATTTAATTGATTATATAATTATTATTATTTTGTTGACTGTTATATATATGGCTGTAGGGAAGGGTTCGTATCCTGGCTTCTTTAATGATATATTTGTATAATGTGCATTTTTTATCCTGTAAATATTTTTTCTTTTCGCCTGATGTCAAATTGATTTCACCTGATATCGATTGAACAATTTTTTTGTTGGAAATTTTAATATTTTTTATCATATTTATGCTGATATCTTAGTGGATCCTTTATGACTTCATTTAATTATTATTATTATTATTATTAGTAGTAGTAGTATTATTATTATTAAATTTTCATCATTTGTATACAAATATAAAGGTTTTTTTTCTTCTTGTTGTAATTATATAATACTATTTTAGTATTTACTTAATATACTATTATTGATTAAATAGTTTTCTTCATCTATTATTTTGTTGATTTTCTTTTTTTTTCTTCTAATAACAAAACACATCATAGTGAATATTTCTATATATATTTGTATTTAATGATGTGTTTATTTGAATTTATTTCTTCTAGGTTGCTTTTTTTTCAACATTAAAAATAATTATTAAAATGGTCTTTTATTTTGATTATTTATAATATTAAAAAAAAAATCTCATCTTATAAAAAAAAAATATATGTATATATTAAATTTTTGTCTTAATTTTTATTTTTAAATATGACCATTCAATTTATTTAATTTTACTAATTTTAAAGTATCATTTAATAATTAATTCTAAATTTTATTATATGTTCTTGTTTTGTTTTTATTTCTTCTTTTCGAAAATCCATAAATTTTATTCTTTGCAAAATTTATTTATTTTTATAATTATATTTTCAACACACTATATATTTTCTATAATTACATATAGTGGTTAATTTATTATTTGAATGATTTTTTCTTTCAAGATTTTATTCATCAATTTAAATAAATTATTTGGTTGGTTTTTATTTTTGTTATTAAAGTCAATATAAATTATAGATTTAATTAATTAGATAACGGTCCGAATAGATAGACACCTTGATGTTTGTCATCAGAATTACCCAAAAATAGGCTATAAAGCTCTTGGTATCTAGAAATTGTTAAACCACCACGTTTTCGGTCATCATCCTAAAAAGAGTATTTATATGAGAAAAGTTTTTATATAACTTGTTTTTTTTTTTTTTTTTAATAAACAAAATATTCAATAGAGTTATCTCTGAGAAAGAATCTTTATGACTTACATTTAAAAGACTATTGAATGCATCATCGACAACTTTAATATTATCTACAGCTATACGAGTAATGCAGTTGTAACGAAATTCATCACTATTGATGACACCATCACCATTGAGATCCATCATTTTGAAATTGGCTTCAATAAAAGCTTTCATTGCCTTAAAGAAACATCAATAAAAAAAAACTTTATAAATTTCAAATCTTTTCAAATCAATTTGTGCGTATCTTAGTTCAATTCCATTACAATTATTAAAAGGAAGCTGTTTTTTTTACTCCCGAGAAGCTATTCATTTCTATTTTATTTAACAAATCGTTGATTTTTGTAGTTATTCAAAATTTCATTGATTCTTACAAGTAAAATTTCCATCAACAAAATTTATCCATTAACATTAAAACAACAACAGCTACGAAAAAATAAAAGTGCCATGCACAAAATAAAATACTTAAAAGACTAGAGTGTCTATATTTGGAAAATATTTAAAATGGAAAGCTTTTATTGATTTTCTGCTATAATTTCTGAGCTAAAGTATTTTTAAGAATGTATTTAACAAAATACATCAACTTTTAAACTTAAAAAAAAAATATATTCAATTGATTTAATTAGCACAGCATAAGATACGTTTAATGCGTGCTGGAATAGAAAGATTTTGCGTGTTGATTTTTTAACAAAAAATTTCTTCAACAATGGGGATCATTTCTCACTCGATGGATACGTGAATAAGCAAAACTGGCTATAAGTATATGGAGTTATAAAAATCTAAAAGAGACTATGAAAAAGACATTATATCGTTCTGTTGTGAAAAGTGAGTGTCTGTTGTGCATTTTGGTCTGAAGGTGTCACGGACCCATATTTTATTTGAATAAAATATTCCCTTACAGTCAATTCTAAGCTCTATGACTATATGATAACCGTCTTTTTTTAAAACCTAATCTCAAAGATTTTAATCTAGTCTGTATATGGTTTTAATAAGATGATACCACAAGCCACACAACAAAAACAAATTTTGGCTTTGTTGCACGAAAAGTTTCCAGAATGCATAATATCTGAGTTTTGGTGACATTAATTTGCCTCCAAAATCTCTTTTTTGATAAAATTAAATTAAAAATCATATTTAACATAAATAATTCTTAAGCTTTAAAGATTTTAAAAATCAAAATTCGTTAAGTAATGGCCGTTATAAAGCCCGAAATATGATAAGAAGTCATTTAAAAAAATACCTTAAAAAAGATTGAGTACTGTATGAAGTCTTGTAGCAACTATTTCATTATTATTTAAAATAATATTTATAATGGCAAAGTTAAGAAAATATAATAAAATAAAAAAATTATACACTATCTAGCTATAAATATATTTTATTTAATTGTATTTTCCAAATAATAAATTGGATAGTATAATATATATAGGGTTTTCCAATAAGAGTGATATGATTTCTAAGTGACGTTTCGGCCATTTGTAATATGTCATAATTTGTCTTTTTTCCTTTCATTATATTTAGTAATGTTTTCAATTTTATCATGGAGAGATATACGCAAGAACAATATTTACAAATTATTCAATTTTACTATCAAAATAATCGTTCTCCAATTGCAACTTTTCGTGCGCTTTTGCCATTTTATGGTCGTAATAATCCTCCAACTCTACTCGCTATTCGTCGAATTGTTAAAAATTTCGAGCGTTTATTTCCTTTATATAATGTTGAAGTGCCAATAAGACAAAGAACCGCTCGAAGTAATGAAAATATTGCTGCCGTTCAGGCAAGTGTTGCTGAAGACCGCAATTTGTCGATTTCAAGACGGTCTCAAGAATTGGGACTGTCTCAAACCACAACATGGCGGATTTTGAGAAAGGATTTGGGCTTGCATCCATATAAAATTATTATCACTCAAGAACTGAAGCCATTGGACCACCGTAAACGTTGTGAATTTGCTGATTTTGTCTTGAAACAACTTGAAAACGATAACGATTTTTTAAAGAAAATCATCTTCTCCGATGAGGCTCACTTTCATCTGAGTGGTGCGGTAAATAAACAAAACTGTCGATTCTGGTGCGAAGTAAATCCACATATTATTCATGAACACCCATTACATTCACCTAAATTGAGAGTTTGGTGTGGTTTTTGGTCTGGTGGAATCATCTGGATCCTTCTTTCGAAATTAAGTTGGTAACACCGTTACTGTCAATGGAGAGCGGTATCGATCGATTTTAACCAATTTTTTATGGCCGAAATTGGAAGAAGTTGATCTTGATAACATCTGGTTCCAACAAGACGGGGCTACGTGCCACACAGCACGTGCAACAAACCAAATTATTGCGAGAGAAGTTTGGAGATTCGATTATTTCAAGAAATTGTGACATTGAATGGCCTCCAAGAAGTTGTGATTTAACACCATTAGACTATTTCTTGTGGAGTTATTTGAAGTCATTGGTCTTTAGCAATAAATCAGACTCTCTTCAAGCTTTAGAAGTCAATATTGAACGTGCTATTCATGACATACGACTTGATTTAGTGGAAAAAGTGCTCGAAAACTGGGTTCATCGAATTCGTTTCTGCAAAAGAAGTCGTGGAGACCATTTGAATGCCGTTTTATTCAAAACTTAATTGTATCGATTATATTTCACATTAAATAAAAAATATTTGAATTTCCTTAACAATTAGTATTTAAAAAAAAAAAAGAATTCATATCACTCTTATTCGAAAACCCTTTATATTCAGTCAGGTTAGTTTATAATTAATGTGTGCAGGTAGATTTGATTAACATATCCACCCTTATAAAAATATATTTTTTCCCTTCTCTATAAAACTGACTATCTAAAATAAATCTACTGTAATGCATTCATAAATAAAAACTTATTTCAAATACGAAAATTATATGAAAAATGATCGATTATAAATAGAACCTAATTTATCATTGAACATTTTAAACTGTTGCCAAAAATAGGAAAAAAAATCTACATTCAAATATGAAATCGATTAATAAATATAAAATGTTATCGATTACGATTTTGTTGAGTCGTTCCTTTACAAATCTAGGATATTTTTAATATTTTTTAGAACTTCGCCATGGAAATATTTGCAAAAACGTTTACCTTTTCGTCATCAGCAACAAAAAGTTATTGATATTTCCAAAATGAATATTATCCCACGTACTGTTTATTTCGGTTCGGTTTCGTTTCATAAAAAATATTCAATTTCCGAAATGTATGAAATTAATGGCTGAAAATTTTGCGTGCAAAAACTGAATTCGGAAGTTTGTGAAGGGTGAAGGAAGAAAAACTTTCAAACATCCTAAAATGTTAAATGAGAGGGTAAGTAAAAGTAATAAGTACTCTCAATAAATATTTGTAACAAAAAAGTGTAACATAAAGAAATGGTAAAAATATTGCAGTATTGTATTAGATATTAAAGCATTAAATGATCCCCAAAGGATTCGGGCATGAACTTGACCATACCAGGCGATGATATGCCCAATGAATTTAATAGAGAATCTACTTGTTTTGCAGAAAGTTAAATAAATGAACGTAACGTGTTACTAGCACGCTTAGGGAATCCAACCAAAGTCCAATTTGGACAGAACATCGTGACAAAAGATGTAAAGGATTCGGAAAATTAAAAGCAATGAAAATAACTGTGCAGTAGAGCAGGAAATATGATGTCGTAAAGGATCGAAAAAGTTTATTGCACGCAAAATCACTTTATGGATACACCAGGGTACTAGTACTAATTTTGCAATGGTTAATTAATCTTCAACGAAGTGAAGAGAAACTTTTGTTACGCATATTAGCGAAAACTATGAAAATGACTTCGGAACTTTGACTTTTAATCAGTTTTTCTATCAATTCCCCTGGTTGAGCTTCTAATGTTAACTAATCGTTAAATATTTGCACAAATAGAATAAATATAATCAATTAAAGACAATTTTTGTAATTTTTCAACGGAATTATTTTTACACTTCTTATTTTTACGATAAATAATGCTTAGTAAAAAATAAAAACAAAAACCAGTAAAAATTTGTCAATAAAAATTTTTAACTAAAAATTTGCCAATAAAAATTTATCAGAAAAAATATTCAGTAAAAATTGGTCAGTAAAAATTCGTCAGTAAAAGTTTGTCAGTAAAAGTTTGTCAGTAAAAATGTGCCAGTAAAAATTTATCAGTAAAAATATTCAGTATAAACATAAAAATTTATGTCTAAAAATTTGTGAGTAAAAATTTGTGAGTAAAAATTTGGCAGTAAAAATTTATCAGAAAAAATATTCAGTAAAAATTTGTCAGTAAAAATTCGTCAGTAAAAGTTTGTCAGTAAAATTTTGTCAGTAAAAATGTGTCAGTAAGGAATTGTTAGTAAAAATTTGTCAGTAAAGAACTGTAAACTTTTGTCAGTAAAAATTTGTCAGTAAAGAATTGTTAGTAAAAATTTGTCAGTAAAGAATATTAAACTTTTGTCAATAAAAATTTGTCAGTAAAGGATTGTCAGTAAAAATTTATCACTAATAAATTATTAGTAAATATTTGTCAATAAAAATTTGTTTCTAAAAATTTGTCAGTAAAAATTTATCAGAAAAAAAATCCAGTAAAAATTTGTCAGTAAAAATTCGTCAGTAAAAGTTTGTCAGTAAAAGTTTGTCAGTAAAAATGTGTCAGTAAAAATTTATCAGTAAAAATATTCAGTATAAATATGTTAGTAAAAATTTGTCAGTAAAGAATTGTAAAGTTTTGTCAGTAAAGAATTGTCAGTAAAAATTTGTCAATAATAAATTATCAGTAAATATTTGTCAATAAAAATTGGTCAGCAAAAATTTGTCAATAAAAATTTGTGTCTAAAAATTTGTGAGTAAAAATTTGTGAGTAAAAATTTGTCAGTAAAGAATCGTTAGTAAAAATTTGTCAGTAAAGAATTGTAAACTTTTGTCAATAAAAATGTGTCAGTAAAGAATTGTTAGTAAAAATTTGTCAGTAAAGAATTGTCAGTAAATATTTGTCAATAAAAATTTGTCAGTAAAAATTTGTTAGTAAACATTTTTGGCAGAAATAAAATTCGGTGAAAATTTTTAATAAAAATTTATTAGTAAAAATATTCAGTTGAAATTTGTCAGTAAAGATGTGTCAGTAAAATTTTGTCAGTAAAGATTTTCAATAGAAAATTTGTCAGTAAAAATGTAACAGTAAAATTTTGTTCGTAAAAATTTGTCAGTAAAGAATTGTCGGTAAAGATTTGTCAGTAAAGATTTTTCAGTAAAAATTTGCAAAATTTTTATTCTTTTTTTTTCTGACAATTTTTTTTATTTGTCACTAAAAATTTGTCAAAAAAAAATTTAATAAAAATTTTTCAGTCAAAATGTTTCAAGCAAAATTTGTTAGTAACAGTTTCTCATTAAAAATATATCATTAAATGATGATAAAGTTTGTCAGTAAAAGTTTGTCAGTAAAAATGTGTCAGTAAAGAATTGTTAGTAAAAATTTGTCAGTAAAGAATTGTCAGTAAATATTTGTCAATAAAAATTTGTCAGTAAAAATTTGTTACTAAAAATTTGTCAGTAAAAATTTTTGGCAGAAATAATATTCGGTGAAAATTTTTAATAAAAATTTATTAGTAAAAATATTCAGTTGAAATTTGTCAGTAAAAATGTGTCAGTAAAATTTTGTCAGTAAAGATTTTCAATAGAAAATTTGTCAGTAAAAATGTAACAGTAAAATTTTGTTCGTAAAAATTTGTCAGAAAAGAATTGCCAGTAAAGATTTGTCAGTAAAGATTTTTCAGTAAAAATTTGTAAGAAAATATTTGTCGCTAAAAATTTGTCAAAAAAAAAAATTAATAAAAATTTGTCAGTAAAAATGTTTCAAACAATATTTGTCAGTAACAGTTTCTTATTAAAAATATATCATTAAAAATTAGTCAGTAAAAATGTTCAATAAAAAATTTCAAAGAAAAATGTGTTAGAGAAAATCTATTTAGTACAAATTTTTCCGTAAAAATATTCAGTAAAATTGTGTCAGTAAAAATTTGTCAGTAAAAATGTTTTAGTAAAATTTGGCCATTAAAAATTTTTCAGTAAAAATTTTTCCGTAAAAATATTCAGTAAAAATGTGTCAGTAAAAATTTGTCAGTAAAAATGTTTTAGAAAAATTTGGCCAGTAAAAATTTTCAATAAAAGCGTTCGAAAACAAATTTTCATAAAACCCTTCAACTAAAACTATTTAGTAAAAGGAGTCCTTCGTTAACTTTGTATTATTAGTTATCAAGTGAAATTAAATACCAAATAATTATAAATAAATATGCTAACAACTTTAATTGTAGAAGCTTCATTTTCGATATGACTAATTATGAAAATGTTATTGATTAATTTTGCATGGAATTCCACTCACAAAATGATTTATTATTTAACAATTTCCATTCGTTCGTAAATTTCATCCAATTACCTCCATGTATGATGAGGTTTTGATTAAATAATTAATTAATTAATCAACCTGTATCTTAAGGGTTGGAGGTGTTGTACCTACGATTTCATATGTGAACCTTGTGCAAATTTGTATTAACTTGAAAGTGTAAACATACTAAACGTATGATGTTATCGAATTATTTTAATAATTTATTTAAAATCTTGTTTGCTCATTCCACAAAAATTAGGAGAATTTAATTTTTTGAAAAATTCTAAATTATTGATTGAGTAATATTTATTCTTTAACATACAAAGTTTCAAAAAATTTTGAATTGAAGAAATTTTTCATTTGAAGACTTTTTTTGTTTGAGCTTTACATAAATTGTATATTAATAGTTTGAGTAAATATTTATGGAGCTTTAGAAAATAGTTAAATGAGTGGACTTTAATGTGATAGATTTCTGCCTGCCGTAAAGTGTGACTAATGAAATTCGGACTCGGAAAGCAATCTTACAAAAAGTAAGCCAGAATAGTTCATATTCAGTCCGAGATCATATGTACGAATATATACGAGTGTTGCCATAAGATTGAATATAAAATGTCGATAAAATTGGATATAAAATTAATTTATTAAATATTCTTTTTAAAAAACAATTGTTTAGTAAAAAGCTTGCCATTTTAAATAATAGATCAAATAACTACCAAAAAACGCTTTAAAATTATAAAAACATTCTACAAAAATGGTGATTCTGTGGAAGCTGATCTTTCAAACAAAAGTTTCTTCACCGATGAGGCTAAATTGCCGTAAATGGATGGGGCTCTGAAATACCACAAGTGACTAAGGAGAATCCATTCTATCATTGAAAAGTAACTGTCTTGTCTGCCCCCGCAAAGACGGGCGAAACGTATATATCTAAGGGCGAAACGTATACATCGGGTTCCTTTAGACCATAAAAACCAGTACCATGGGGATTAAGAGTGCTTTCATTTTTTCGTGTACTGATCATTTTGTTGTATTTTTCTGGAAGCTTTTTAAATGGTGTTTTAATAACAATACACAGCGGAACTAGATTTTTGCTAACGACTAAAGTTTACTGAAATCTTTATTTCTGAAATACTATCAGCTTATTTTGTATAATTTTCTCTAACCTTAATTATAAAAATATGGAATTAATTTTTTACTAAATATTTTAAAGTAAATTGAATTCATATTTAGTTTTGTAGTTTATTTTTTAGTAGAATACGAAAATTGTGTTAAAGAAAATTGTCGCTCAAAACATTTTACTGCCGACAATTTTCTCTAACACAATTTTTGTGTTACTTCAAACGTTTTAAATTGTCGCTCAAAACGCAAAGAACCATCACTGATTTTATAATTAGCTGGCGTAATTTGTATGGTTGGAGAAGTTAAGTTTGGGTCATAATCTACTAGTATACACTTGTAGAAGTATATTTACTAGGCTTGGTTACCACTTTCCTGTCTAAAAATAAATTTTCCATATTTTCAAGATAACTGGATGCTCTTAATAAACTGTTACGAAGAACTAATATGCGTAGCAATATGTGTAGAAATTTAATTATTCTCTCGCCAAATATGATTGAAAATTTTAAGAATGATTTAATTTTTTTAATAAATAACAATTTAAAAAAATTAAACAATTTGAAAATAAATTCACATTTTTATAATTTTTTTTTAAAAAATTTGGTTGTTTTTTATTTATTAAATAAATAGTTTGATAAATAATTATTTTCTTCAAATACACATAATTTTAACGCAAAAATCCAAAAAAAATCTATTAAATTTTTTTTTTAAAAAAACTTTTATGTTTAGTGTTTTAAGTAAAATGTTTTATTGAACTTTTTGCTTTTAAATCTATTGAAAATTTTTTGTGAAATTTCTACTGGCAAATTTCTACTAACAAATTTTTACTGAAAATTTTTAGTAAAACTTTATTTTTACTGAAAAAAATATTTATTTTGTAAAATTTTCAGTTAAATTATTTTTAAGTAAAAATTTGGCAGAAAATATTTTTCAGTAAAGATTTGTCAAAAACAAAATCTATAAAAATTTGACAGTAAATATCTTTCAGTAAAATTTTAACTGAAAGTTCGTCAGTAAAAATTTATCAGAATATATTTATTGGTAAAAATTTTTGTAAGTAAAATTTTTTCTCAGTAAAAATCTTTGTCAGTTGAAAATTATTTCAGTAAAAATTTTTGGCAATAAACATTTTCGTCAGAAAATATTATTTTGACAAAAATGTTTACTACAAAAATTTTGACTGGCAAAAATTTTTACTGACAAAATTTTTTACTGACAAAAGTTTTTACTGGCAACAATTGTTACTAAAAAAAAAATTTTACTGACTAATTTTTAATAAAAAATTAAGGTTGCTGAAAATTTTAACAAAAAAAATTTTTTATGAAAATTTTTATTGACAAAAATTTTTACTGACAAAAGTTTTTACTGACAAACATTTTCTGACAAAAATTGTTAGATGAAAATTTTTACTCGCAAAAGTTTTTACTGACAAAAACTTTTATTGACTAAAATTTCTACGGAGAAAAACTTTTACTACAAAAATTTTTACTGACAAACTTTTATTGACAATAAATATGGCAATGAAAATTTGTCAGTAAAAATTTGCAAAGAAATATTTTTCAGTAAAAGTTTGTCAAAAAAAATCAGTAAAAATTTGACAGTAAAAATCTTTTAGTAAAAATTAGTCAGTAAAATTTTAAGTTAAAGTTCATCAGTAAAAATTTGTCAAAATATATTTATCGGTAAAAATTTTGTAAGTAAAATTTTTTCTCAGTAAAAGTCTTTGTCAGTTAAAACTTGTTTCAGTAAAAATGTTTGGCAAGAAACTTTTTCGTCAGAAAATATTATTTTGACAAAAATTTTTACTACAATAATTTTTACTGACAAAAATTTTTACTGAAAAATTTTTTTACTGGCAAATTTTTAATTAAAAATTAATGTTACTGAAAATTTTAACAAAAAAAAATTTTTATGAAAATGTTTATTGACAAAAATGTTTACTGACAAAAGTTTTTATTGACAAAAAAAGTTAGATGAACATTTTTACTGGCAAAAGTTTTTACTGACAAAAACTTTTATTGACTAAAATTTCTACGGAGAAAAACTTTTACTACAAAAATTTTTACTGACAAATCTTTACTGACAAATTTTGGTGGGCAAATTTTTACTGACAAACTTTTATTGACAACAAATATGTCAGTGAAAATTTGTCAGTAAAAATTTGTAAGAAAATATTTTTCAGTAAAAATTTGTCAAAAAAAAAAATCCGTAAAAATTTGTCAGTAAAATTTTTTGTCAGAAAATTTTTTTTTAAGCAAAAATTTGTCAGTAAAATTTTTTGCCAATAAACATTTTGGCAGTAAGCAATTGTTACTGACAAACGTTTACTGACAAAAGATTACTAACAAATTTTTACTGACAAATCTTTACTGACAAATTTTGGTGGGCAAATTTTTACTGACAAAAATTTCTACTGACCAAAATTGTTACTGACCAAAATTTTTACTGTAACAAGAAAAAAGATTTGATAGAAAATTTTTTCGTTGGCAAAAATGTTTGTTGACAAAAAATTTTACTGACAAATGTTTACTATCAAATTTTTAATATAAAATTATTATTTTTATATTTCTAAAGAAAATCTTCCAGTTTCATGTATTAAAATTTATTATGAGAATTTTTTTTTTTGATAGAAAATGGAAAATAATTTAGTGCAGCCATAAAATGCATATGTTTTCATTATTTGAGTTATGGATTTTTCCTTCACTATTTAAGTTATGGAAAATTTTTATATTTTCCGTTTAGTCAACAGGAGTTATTACAAAAATGCGGTTTTCGAAGTTATTATGTTGAATATAGGAAATTTTTTAAAAGGTTATAAAAAGACCAATGAATATATGTTTCAGGGCTTCAAGCAATTTTAAGGGTTGAAAAAACCAGTAAAGTTGAACATAAATAAAAATGACTATTTTGGATTTTATGTAAAAGTTTTATGCTAGCAACAATCGTATGTACAACAGAAAATGAAAAATTCTGAATGGAACATTTTTATTCACTTTCCGCAATTTAGAACAGTTTACTAGTATTTATTGGATTATATTGAATTTTGTTGGAAATTTTTAGATTAATGGGAAGCTTTTACGATGCTTTACATAGTGTTGCTTTTAATTGTGTAGATAATTTTTGACTGTATAGATAATTTGGATTTTTATGTCGATTTTTGTGACTGATAAAATCAAATAGGCTTTTTTAAGAGAATCAACAATTTGAGGTTTATAAATCGTCCCCAGAAAAGATTTTATTGTATATGATCATATTTGGTGAATTTCAATATTCGAAATAATTCTTAATAATTTCTTATATTCAGAAAATAAAGGCGAAAATTCTTTTGATGAAAATTCAATGATTTGAAAAATTCCCTTTTGATTTTGTTCTACTCGTGTTTATTGTTGTTTGTAGATATTTTCATTTGTCTATCAAATTTTGATGAAACCTATCTTCAGACCATGGTGCTAGAAAATGAAAAGATCAATCGGGAATGATAGATGCAACGAACTCATCTGACATGTGATCGTTTGGGGAACTCTTCTGCTTATTTGTTATACGGTCAATGTTTGTGGAATCTGACACTTTTCTGGCCCAACTCTGAACAAACAATATTTTCAGTTCTTACTTTTATTTTCCTAACATAGATGAATTTATTTCCTTATAGTAGCTTCTGTCATTTAACAAGATGTAGAAAAATATCTCAAATTTAGATTTTCTTTAATATTTCTATTCATAATTAGTTAGGCTGACGCGTTCTTATGCGTCAATACGTTGTCATTCCTCATAACTTGTTCACAACTTACTCTCAACCATCTCCGCAAAAATAATTTTCTCTTCGAATATTCAAAGACGATACGATTTATCTTGTATAGATCGTTCCAAGATGCAATTTTCGCATTAAATCGTGTTGCTAATTTCTAATTAATGCATTTGAAAATTCGCTGCCATAAATAAATGAGTTAATTATTTGCCACATTTACATTTATTAATGATGTTTGTGGACGGAAAATGTTCAAATATTGTTGACATATCTTGTGGTTGAATGCCAACTGAAAAATTTATCTGGCTTTCATTATTTTATATTCGTTATGATATCAAAAAGGGTGAAGAAAAGTATCTGTTCACAATAATGTTAATTTTCTTTCTTTTAATAAAATTTAATTTTTAATTTATTTGTTCTGATAAAATGTCCTCAACTATCAAGTATTTTCATATTGAATGTGTTTTTTAAAACTCAATAAATTTCCTATCATTATTATTTTTTGAAAATATTTTATTTTTACCTAAACATTGAATTTGAACATTTATTTCAAACTTGTTATTTACCATAAAAATATTTTTCTAAAATTTTCCACTGAAAATTTTAAAAAAATATTTTAACTAAAAAAAACTAAAATTTTCGAAAATATTTAATTTTGCATATTTTAACTCCATTATTAGTCAACTATTCTACAAACCAAAACTATACTAATCTCGTTAGCATTTTTATCTTGTTTCAGTCAAAAAAATCTTTGAATAATTTCAAGCTTTATTTAGGAGCACGAAAATATATTTATAGAAAAAACACAGTCTATAATGACATGAAGTTTTTTCTTCTAACTTGTAGATTTAAAATATCTAAAATAAAAGTAGAATATAAGATGAAATAAAAATATTAGATTAGTAGTATTACTAAAAAAAGAAATTATTTAAAAAAAATGAATGAAAATAAGTTAAGAAAATCCAAAAAATATTATTTTGTCAGAGAGGAAATATGTCACCGTATAGTTTTTTTCTTCTCAATGTTGCCCATGACAATGAACTTTATTGAAATAATCACCTTTGATTTTTTTTCTCTAAAAAAAGCTCTTTCCAATCTTATTCTAAATTTTTTGATAGTCGAAAACATTTTTCGTATTTTGTTAAATTTTTTTCCTTGTCATACAGCAAATGAGCGATTTTAATTATTTTCACAATTCTTTAGTATGCATAATTGGTACTAAAGTCACTAAGTTGTAAATTTTTCAAAGCTCGAGAAAGAAAATGAGTTCTTTTTTCAAAAATAAGTGGTAAAATATTGTATAAGAAAAAAAGGGAAATAAGTGATGCAAAGATAATTTTGTGTTTTCAAAATAATTCATATTAAAAGATTTCGCAAAGAAATTTTGAGTGAAAATGTTTACTAAACATTTTTACTGAAAATTTTAACTAAACATTTTTACCTAAAATTTTTACTGAAAATTTTCACAAAAAATTTTTACTGAAAATTTTCACCAAAAATTTTTACTAAACATTTTTACCTAAAATGTTAACTCAACATTTTTACCAAAAATGTTTACGGAAAATGTTTACGGAAAATGTTTACTGAAAATTTTTACCGAAAATTTTCATCGAAAATTTTTACTAAACATTTTCACAAAAATTTTTATTGAAAAAATTTTACCGAAAATTTTTTAAAAAATTTTTACGGAAAATGTTTACTGAAAATTTTTAGCGAAGATTTTACTGAAAATGTTTTTTGAAAATTGTTACCGAAAGTTTACTAAAATTTTTACCGAAAATGTTTTTTGAAAATTTTTACCGAAAATTTTTACCAAAAGTTTACTAAAATTTTTACCGAAAATGTTTTTTGAAAATTTTTACCGAAAACGTTAACCGAAAATTTTTACCGAAAATGTTTACCAAAGTTTTTACCGAAAATTTTTACCGGAAATTTTACCGAAGATATTTACTGCAAATTTTTACTGAAAGTTTACTAAAATTTTTACGGAAATTTTTACTGAAAATTTTTACCGAACACGCCCAAAATTTTTTTTTTGAAAATTGGTACAGAAAATTTTTACCAAAAATGTTTTTCGAAAATCTTTGGCGCAAATTTTATCTGAAAATTTACAATGTAAATTTTTACTGCAAATGTTTACTGTAAAGTTTTGTTGTAAATTTTTCCTGTATAGTTTTATTGGAAATTTTACTGTTAAATTTTACTGAAAATATTAACTGACAAATTTTTACTGAACATTTTTCAAATGACAAATGATATAACACAATTTTTCTCTGCCTTCACTTAATATATTTAAATCATGATTTTTTAATCAAAAATATTATGTCTTAAAATTAGTAGTTTATTGTGAATAATAATACAAAACGAATAAAAATATCTATCACAGTGAGACTCTTCAATATATTTTAATGATCCTCTCAAATTATATTGTGTATTTTCAAGAGAGGTTTATTTTTATTTGTGTATTAAAAAGTACTTTTACTGGAATTTGTTGAATTGGAAAGATGATGAAGGACTTCTGTGTTTCCATAAAAGAAAATAATAATTTATAATCCTCTCATAATATTTAACAATTATTATTTTTTCTTTTATAACATTTATTTAAATCTATATTCTTATGAAAAAAAGTATCTAAACAATTACAACTGTATTTCAAAAATTAATATTTACAAATCATTATACAAATAAAAAAATCTTTAATTTATTCAAAATAAATCTCCTTTTTTAGGTATACAAATGCAACTCGCGTATAAAAATAATAGGCTTTATTTTATTTCCATATTATACTTTGTTATGAATCTGAAATTTTTTTAAGGGTAGAATAAGATATTTTTTTTAAATGACAGAGTAAATAAGAGTTCAAAACATTCACCTATTCATAATTTGAAATTATATTATATAAAGGACAAAATAAATACTGAATTAAAAAAAAAAAATTGAATTCAATAATTTTAAATAGAACAACAAATCTATTCATTCCAAAACATCCCCTATGATTGTGTTGTTGCAATAATTTCTTCTCAAAGTTCTGAGATTACAAAACTAATTTTAAATATTACAAAAGGTAAGAAGTTTTCTTAAAGGCAACTAAAAATTAAATTAAAACTGTATTTGTATCACAATAAAACAACAATTTTCTGTCGATATAAAACTTAAAACTACCCTTAAATTATGAAAAAGACTAACAAAAGAACAAAATATATCAAATATACCTGAGGGAAATCATCGTATTTTTTTCCTACGCAAGTCCTTTGAACGGCTTGTTTAAATTCGTCTGTTGTAATTCTACCATCCTGAAAATTTTTTATGTAAAAATTATCCTTTTATATATGATTTACTCGTTATTTTTTTCTATTATCCTTTTTTTAATTTCTTAAATATTTAAATTGTTTACTAATCAATTATTAAAAGGGTAATTTTTTGCAAAAAATTTTAATTTTCTTTATGTATTTTCATTTACAAAATTTTTGTTTTATAATTAAAAGGATAAACATTAATGAGGACTAGTAATTGCGATTTGAACTTTTGAAAATTATTTGGGGATACCTTTTCTTTAAGTGAATCCATTACTTGATTTTATAGTAATTTAAAAAATATTACCTTGTCGAAATCAGCCAATTCTGAGATTTCTTCCCACAGACTTCTCATGATATGTTGGTATCCAGCTAGACGTGATGCGCTGCAATCACCCTTTCCCTCAATCACACAAGCACGAACGGCCATACATTCAAAGTCCTTTTGATCCAAGAATCCATTGTTGTCGATATCTGAAAAAATAAATTTTTCAAGCAAATAAGATCGAGCAATATTATGACAACCAAATATTTTTCAGTAAAAATTTAAAAAAAAAAATTTGTACGTAAAAATTTATCAGTTAAAATTTATCAGTAAAAATTTGTCAGTAAAAATTGTCAGTTGAAATTTTCTTGCTCAAAATTTTCATTAAAAATTTCCATTAAATATTAATTAGCAAAAATTTATCTGTAAAAAATTATCAGTAAAAATTTGTTGGTAAGAATTTGTTAGTAAAAGTTTGGCAGTAAAAATTTTTATTAAAAATTTGTCAGTAAAGAATTGTCATTAAAAATTTGGCAGTAGCAATCTATCAGTAAACATTTGTCAGCAAAGAATTGTCAGTAAAGAATTGTCAGTAAAAAGTTTTCAGTAAAATATTGTCAGTAAAAATTTTAATTATAAATTTTTCATTTAAAATTTGTCAGTAAAAATTTATCCGTAAAAATTTTTTAGCAAAAATTGGTTACTCAAAATTTTCATTATGTCAGTAAAAATTTTCATTAAAGATTTTAATGAAAAATTGTTCAGTAAAAATTTGTCAATAAAAAGTTGTCAGTAAAAATTTGTTAGTAAAATTTTGTCAGTGAAAAATTGTTACATAACATCTTTCAGTTAAAATTTGTCTGCAAAATTTGTCACTCCTAATTTGTCAGTAAGGAATTGTCATTGAAAAGTTGTCAGTAAAAAATTTATCAGTAAAAATTTGTCAGTAAAAATTGTCACAGTAAAATTTTTCATTAAAAATTTGTCAGTAAAACTTTGTCAGCAAAGAATTGTCAGTAAAGAATTGTCAGTAAAAAGTTGTCAGTAAAATATTGTCAGTAAAAAATTTAATTACAAATTTTTCATTTAAAATTTATCAGTAAAAGTTGGCAGTAAAAATTTATCCGTAAAAATTTTTCGGTAAAAATTTTCATTAAAGATTTTAATGAAAATTCCTTTTTTTGTAAGTAAAAATTTGTTATTAGAAAATTGTCATTAAAAATATTCAGTAGAAATTTATCAGTAAAAATTTATCAGTAAAATTTTGTTGGTAAAAATTTGTCAGTAAAAATTTGTCATTAGAAAATTGTCAGTTAAAAATTAATCAGTAAAAATTTTACAGTTAAAATTTATCAGTAAAAATTTATCAGTAAAAATTTATCAGTGAAAATTAGTCAGTAAATATTTGTCAGTAAATATTTGTCAATAAAAATTTGTTAGTAAAAATTTTTCACTTAAAATTTTCAGAGTAAAAATTTTCAGTAGAAATTTTTAGTTGAAATTTTCAGTAGAATCTCTACTGAGAAATATTTAGCAGAGTTTAGAAAGCATCTACAAAATCCTCTTGAGCATTGTACGTGTACTATTTTCATTATTCATATTTTCGAATATTTTTTAACTAAACATTTTTACCGAAAATTTTTACTGAACATTTTTATAAAAATTTTTTACGGAAAATGTGTTTACTGAAAATTTTTAGCGAAGATTTTTACTGCAAATTTTTAACAAATATTTTTACCGAAAATATTTACTGAAAATTTTTACCGAAAATTTTTACTGAACATTTTTATAAAATTTTTTACGGAAAATGTTTACTGAAAATTTTTAGCAAACATTTTTACTGAAAATGTTTTTTGAAAATTTTTACCGAAAGTTTACTAAAATTTTTACCGAAAATGTTTTTTGCAAATTTTTACCGAAAATGTTTACCAAAAATTTTTACTGAACATTTTTACTGCAAATTTTTACCGAAAATGTTTACCAACGTTTTTACCGAAAATTTTTACAGAAAATGTTTACTGAAAATTTTTATCGAAAATTTTCATCGAAAATTTTTAGTAAACATTTTTACAAAAATTTTTACTGAAAAAATTTTACCGAAAATTTTTACTGTACATTTTTATAAAATTTTTTTACGGAAAATGTTTACTGAAAATTTTTAGCGTAGATTTTTACTGCAAATTTTGACCAAATTTTTTTACCGAAAATATTTACTGAAAATTTGTACCGAAAATTTTTACTGAAAATGCTTTTTGAAAATTTTTACCGAAAGTTTACTAAAATTTTTACCGAAAATGTTTACCGAAAATGTTTACCGAAAATTTTTAATGAACATTTTTACTGCAAATTTTTAGCGAAAATGTTCACTAACGTTTTTACCGAAAATTTTTACCGGAACTTTTTACCGAAAATTTTACTGAAAATTTTTACCAAAAAATTTTACCGAAGATTTTTACTGCAAATTTTTATCGAAAATTTTGACCGAAAATTTTACTGAAAATTTTTACAAAAAATTTTTACTGAAAATTTTTACCGAAAATTTTTACTGCAAATTTTTACTAAAAGTTTACTAAAATTTTTACCGAAAATTTTTACCGAAAATTTTTACCGAAAGTTTACTAAAATTTTTACTGAAAATTTTTACTGAACATTTTTACTGCAAATTTTTATCGAAAATTTTTACCGGAAATTTTACTGAAATTTTACTAAAATTTTTACTGAAAAAATTTTTTACCGAAAACGCTTACCAAAATTTTTTTCATTAAAAATTTTTAGTTGAAATTTTCAGTAGAATCTCTACTGAGAAATATTTAGCAGAGTTTAGAAAGCATCTACAAAATGCTCTTGAGCATTGTACGTGTACTATTTTCATTATTTATATTTTCGAATATAGAACTTAGTTCTTAGTATACGTAATATTGAAATAATGAAACCATTATGATTTCTCAAAGAAATATTAAAGAGCATAAATGAAAATATTTTCATAATTCTAGCCATTATTCCTTTTTGTGCAGTCGTACACATATTGCGGAACACGTTTCTTATTGTCATTTGTTCCGTATTAATTTTACATTCGGAGATACTTGTGCTCGTAGAATGAGTAGAACATCTAAATTAGGAAAATGGAAATCCTTTCAATATTAAAGATTCGAAAGAAGAGAGCACACACGAAAACTGTGGTATTATTTATAACATACAGGTAGGCAAGGTTGTCTTATGTTTTCATATTTGGGCTGTCTTTACAGCAGAAATTGGAGTTTAAGTTACAGGCCCATTCGGTGGAGTATGGCTGACATCACATACAGTAGATATATTGTGGTTAGCATCTTCTATTTGGATTTGAGTTGATATCCAGAATAAAGCACTGAGAAGTGAGAGTAAAAATTATCTTCTGTACACATGGTTGGATTGTTAAGGGATATTCCCATTGCAAAATCATTTCTTATTCAATTCATAAAAAGTGTATGAGCTGGTTTACATTTACGTTTTCATTTCTCCATTTTTGCTCCTCTTTTTTTATATTTAAACAAAATATCTTTTAACCTTTCTTTCATTTAGTTAATTTTTTCTTCTTCTACGAGTACATAAGATTGTTCGGAGTTTTTTTTTTTTTTTATAACATTAACTTTCTGTGCTAAATAAAATGATAGAATTGTAATAACAGTCATACTGTTTAAGAGTAAATATTATTTAAGTAAATAAAATATTGTATAATAAATAAACGTACATCTTATCCTCTTGGATGAATAAGATATTATTCAAAAAGTGAACGATTTTAGTAGGGCTTTTTTCGGCTTGATGACGAGAATATTTCAAATAATTTTAATGGAGAAAATAAGGCAAATCTCTTATGACATTTCTACTCTAAATTAGTAATGAAGTAAACCAAATAGAATAGCTGATTTGACTAAAAGTTTATTTAGGCGACTCGATTTCGATCGTAAATTTTTTTTAAATTTATTTTTCATCATAATTAAACGTATTCTTGTGTATGCTTATGCGAAAACGTTCCATTATTCGAAACTTCGTACCACGTTATATTTAAATAAGGATTCCCTTAAGAAAATAATTTAATTTTTTTTTATTCCTTTTCGAATTGGTATTTAATTTCCTAAGAAATAACCCCTAAGCAATACTTATGATTATTGTTTTATAAAAACTTCTTAATAATAGTTATTCATTCCTTTTTTATCGTTATTTTAATTTTGTAAACGCTTCCATAGTTAAGGTCTATTCCTTATTTACATCTTTTCCTTTTTACTCAATTTGTTTTTATAGAAAATTATTGAAAATATATTATAAATTTGGAATGGAAAATCTAAACTTTTGTAATAATTTCTATTTGATTGGCATTTTGAAAATGGAATGTATTCAATTAAAACAGTAGAGTAAGTTTATTTCTAAATTATTTTCTTGCACAAACTGTAATTGCCTTTTAAAATTAAGTTTATTTCTTATATAATAATGAGAAACTTGGATATGGAATTTTATTGAGATAAATTTCAAACTTAAGAAATCATTAATAAAATAGTAAAAATTAATTTAAACTATTATAAGGTCAGTAAAGGATTATTTTTTATTGATTCAAATTAAGTAAATTATGTGAATTTAAAAATAAAATCCTTCCTTGATCTTGTTATAAAGCTATCGTTTGTAATTTAATTACAGTCAATATCTTAAGATAAATTTCCAACAAAAAAACTAAGTATCTATAATATTTTTAACAGCATCCTCAGAAAATTATATTCTCCTTCTCTATTGAAATTTTTTTTAGTTGATAAAAATGATCCTTAAATGCTTCTGTCTACTTTCTTTTATTATATTAAAACTTTGAAAAAATGTTATAAAAACATCTTTTGTCATAGAAAATTATTTCTATTAAAGCTGGTATTCCTAATGGCAGCATCCTTGGTCCCATTCTTTATAATAGTTTTAGTTTCGATAGCCGATGAGGTATTGATTTTAATAGTTGATAAAAAATACTACAATAATACAACTTTGAGACTGGTTTATGAAATTTAGAAGAAAGGTAAATGGTGGAAAATGTGTGCATGTTACTTTTACCGTCTGCCATAACCCGTCTATTGCACTAATCCTTAATTGCCGCCTAATAGAGTCAAATTAACTTCGGTACTTACACATAGGATTATGTATAAATAAACGATTGGCATTTATCGTTTATCCCACATACCCAACAGAAAAGATGAATATATGACACAGTACTTAGAACCACATGGACTTACGAAAAATAAAGATCTCTTTGAGAATATTCTTTATCAATAGCATCCATTTTTCGGTACTATAACGAATTTTTGGACGATCGAGAATCAGCGGAAAATGAACCTCGGTCTGGAAGGCTTTTAACAATGAAAACTGATGGAAATATGGAACGAGTGAGGGCTCTTCTAAGGTCAACAACGTTTTTTTATAAAGAGGTGCTTGAAATGCTAAGAAAAAAGATTCGCCATGTCACGTCTAATATTGTAGATGCTCCACCATAGCAACTTGGCCGAGTCTTTATTGGAAAAAATCTTGGAACTGTCGATAGTATCCAAAGGAAAATAACCAAGAAGCTGAAGAGAATTCTGTAAGTAACACCTCCGCAAAAAAAGAAGAGTGTAAGCAACACCCTCGCCAAAGTTTAGCTAACCAAGAGAACTATTTTTAAAAGGGGATAATATTGATGTGTAAAAATAAAATAAAATTATTGCACAAAACCATTCAAACATTTTTTTCTTGCATTTTGAAAAAACTGTAATTTTTTTTTAACAAAATAAATTAAATTAACAATATTCTCAAAAATAATGTACAAAATTTTTATCTAACAATTTTGATACTGTTGCCAAATTTCAATTTGTTTCGTACCATTTGCATTATTCTTAATGCAGTCATGTATTTATTTACACATTTTTAACAAAATTATCTCATTATTTACCTGAAAATTATCCAATATTCTGTTCTGAGGATACAAAAATTTTCTAAAAATATTTGTGCAAGAATTTTTTTTGTTTTTTTCTTTATGAAATACTCAGTTAACTTATATTAAATAAGATTAAGAAAAAATTATGTGACCAATTAAAAATCGAAGTAATTGTCTTTGAATTTGTTGACTTTTCGATCAAAAAAAATGTTAAAAAATAAAATCTCGCAGATTATTTAAAAAAAATTGTTACCTGATTTATGAAGTGCAATTGAAATTATTCACAATAGAACGGAATTTCTCATCGAATTTACAGATTTATGCACTTTGAATAAAATTTGAATAATTCGTTTTATGTAATGTTCGCCTTGGGAATTCCCAGAGAATTTCAGAAAATTCGTGTGAATAAACTGTGCAGCAACATATCAGCCATAGTTAAGATCATTTCGGATTTGTTTGAATAAATTCAACAAATCTTAACAAATGAAATTAGATACAATCAGGACAACATCATTGCACCTTTGCGATGAAAAGTTAGACATGAAACAATTTAATTATCTTGATTTGATAAAATGGTTCATGAATTTCATGAAGGAGAAGTGGTGGTGGTATTCGTATGATTCGCTAAATAAAGATCTTTTTTTCTGGCAGCTAAGATCATAATATTAAACATTGTTCTCAAATTTTGACTTACGAGTATCTAGAGATGATGCACTTTAGTAATGTATTCATACATTAATTAGTTGATTTCATTGGATTCATTTTATTTCCACCCTAACATTGGTACTCGTTTTTAGTTCGTTTGTTTGCCTGTTTAATAAATTTTTAGGCCAAAGATTTCTTAAAATTCGGACCGACATCCGATGACACAAAACATTTTTACACTTCACCAAATCTAATTTATATTTTCATTGTGAAATGATCGAATTTTTGGGTATAATAAGAAACAATTGGCTCTTAAAGTATAGAAAAAACTATAAATCAGTTAAGATAAATGCATTTATTTATGAAAACATTTTATCGTACAATACGTTAAATGCATCATCAAAAGAGTTTTTACTGACAAATTCTTATACATTTTTACTAATTAATTTGAACTGAAAAATGTCGATTAAACTTTTTACTGGCAAATTTTTACTGACAAATTTTTACTGACAAATTTTTACTGAACAAATTTTTACTGGCAAATTTTTACTGACAAATTTTTACTGACAAATTTCTACTAACAAATTTTTACAAATTTTTAGTGATTCATTTTTAACTGACAAATTTCTGCTGAAAATTTTTTAATGATTATTTTTTACTAACAAATTTTTACTGATAAATTCCTATTGACAAATTTTTTCTAACAAATTTTTGCTGACAAATTTTTGCTGGTAAATTTTTACTGGCAAATTTTTACTGACAAATTCTTATTGACAAATTTTTTCTAACAAATTTTTGCTGACAAATTGTTGCTGGCAAATTTTTTCTGACAAATTTCTACTGGCAAATATATACCGACAAATTTTTACTGATAAATTTTTACTGGAAAATTTTTACTGACAAATTCTTATTGACAAATTTTTTCTAACAAATTTTTACTGATTATTTATTACTAAAAAATTTTTATTGACAAATTTCTAGTAATAAATTTTTACTCAGAAATTCTTAAAAATTTTTACTGCCAAATTTTTGCTGATAAATTTCCAAAGAAAAAAATCTACTGACGATTTAATACTGCCAAATTTTTACTGAACAATTTTTACTAGCAAATTTTTACTGAGAAATTTTTACTGAGAAATTTCTACAAACAAATTTTAACTGACAAATTTTTACTTGCAAATTTTTAATGAGAAATTTTTACAAACAAATTTTTACTGGCAAATTTTTACTGACAAATTTTTATTGACAAATTTCTACTGTAAATTTCTACCGACAAATTTCTACTAACAAATTTTTACAAATTTTTAGCGATTCCTTTTTAACTGACAAATTTCTGCTGAAAAATTTTTACTGATTATTTTTTACTAACAAATTTTTACTGACAAATTTTTACTGACAAATTTTTACTGACAAATTCTTATTGACAAATTTTGTCTAACAAATTTTTACTGACAAATTTCTACTAACAAAGTTTTACAAATTTTTACTGATTATTTTTTACTAACAAATTTTTACTGATAAATTCTTATTGACAAATTTTTTCTAACAAATTTTTGCTGACAAATTTTTGCTGGCAAATTTTTTCTGACAAATTTCTACTGGCAAATATATACCGACAAATTTTTACTGATAAATTTTTACTGGCAAATTTTTACTGACAAATTCTTATTGACAAATTTTTTCTAACAAATTCTTACTGAAAAATTCTTACTGACAAATTTTTTCTAACATATTTTTACTGACAATATTTTACTGACAACTTTTTACTAACAAATTTCTACAGACAAAATTTCTACTGACAAATTTCTACAGACAAATTTCTACTACAAATTTCCACTGACAAATTTCTACTGTAAATTTCTACAGACAAATTTCTACTGACAAATTTCCACTGACAGATTTCTACTCTAAATTTCTACAGACAAATTTCTACTGACAAATTTCTACTGCCAAAGTTTTACAAATTTTTACTGATTATTTTTTAATAACAAATTTTTACTGACAATTTTTTATCGACAAAATTTCTACTAACAAATTTCTACTGACAAATTTCTACAACAAATTTCCACTGACAAATTTCTACTCTAAATTTCTTCAGGCAAATTTCTACTGACAAATTTCTACTGCCAAATTTCTACAGCAAAATTTCTACTACAAATTTCCACTGACAAATTTTTACTGTAAATTTCTACAGACAAATTTCTACTACAAATTTCCACTGACAAATTTCTACTCTAAATTTCTACTGACAAAATTTCTACTAATAAAATTTTAGTAATTAATTTTTACTGACGAATTTCTACAGACAAATTTCTACTGTAAATTTTTACTGCCAAGTTTCTACTAACAAATTTTTACTGATTAATTTTTATTGACAAATTTCTACTGTAAATTTCTTCTGACAAATTTCTACTGAAAATTTTCTTCAAAATTTCTACAGAAAATTTTAATGGTGAATTTTTGCTTTTACTGGCTTTTCTTAACTTTCTTTTGCAATAATTTCAAATATTTCTCCAGAAATATTCGAAAATAGAAAAATTACTTTCAATAATTAAGTTATAAGCTTGCTTGTTTACACCTGATTTTATTTTTTGACCAAATTTACATATTATATAAATTACATCATCTGATCAGGCATAAAATATAATCAATCATAGTCAATAAATTGAATTATTATTTACAGAAATTAAATATTTTTTATTGAAATAGTAATTTTGCGGAAAAATATTTGTTTGATTACATTAAATTGATTAACGATTCAAATTTCAACTTTGACACTTTGTTCAATTCGATTATAACAAATATAATTTGGGGACAAATAAAAATTAATTGGATTTACGAGTTTAGCTTGATTTGTACAAGTGCGATTAATAATATAACTTTTTTCTATTTATATAAATAATTATTAATTTTTAAGGATTAAAATAGAAATAATATTTATAAGCAGAAATTGACATTTTTTATACAATATTATTTTCCTTAAAAAGATGATGTTAATATTTTAATTATTCTGAATTTAGATACATTATTTTAAATTTTCTGCAATATTAAAAACTCTTGTGTAAATAAATTTTTATATTTATTACAAATATACAATATAACAATACCTTTTCATTGTTAATCAAATATTAGTTGTTATGTGAGTAAATTGGCTTTTAAAATTTGAAAGAAGCTTTTAAAATTTTTTTCCAATAAAATTGAGTAAAAAAAATTAATATCCGATTATATTTATTTGATTTCCTTTGCTAAATGTCATGTAAAAGTTTCTAAGTTATGAAATGTAATAAAGACCTTGAGTGTCAGGAATTTTAGTATATTTTCTACTGTTTATTTATTAGTAATTCATTCAATAAAATTAGGTTGAATATTTTCAAAAATTCCGTCTGTCATTCTTAGAGACGTTGACATGTAACATTGAATTCCTTACGAAAAATTGTCCATGAGCAAACAGAAATTCTTAGAGAAAATATAAATTCACATAATTTACTGTAGTAATGCTATTGACTCAGTTTATTATTAATTTATTGATTTTTTGAATTTAAAATATTTTTAAAGAATATTTATGCTTTTTAACAAGAAAAAATAAATTCAATTTGTAGACTCAAAACGATGTAAAATCTTTTCGAATAGGAAAAATTTTAAAAACCGTGTCAATTTTAATAAAAATTTGTAGAAAAATTATTTTCTACAAATGTGAAAAGAATGAAAATCTTCCTACGGAAAATTGCTGATTTTAAGCAAAAAATAAAACAACGCGATTGATCAACTTTTAGGCCCAAAATGATGTAAAATTATTTTGATTTCGTAAAATCCGCCTTAAAAATTTGTAAAAAGAAAAAACCATTTTGTAGAAATACGAAAAAAATTGGAATTTTTTTTAAGGGTAATAAAAGTGGAGTAGGGAAAATTAATCTTTTTAAGCAAAAACAATCCGGATATTCTTAAAAACGCATTAATTTTTATGAAAATTTGTAGAAAACATAATTTTTTAGAAATGCAAAAAAAATTGCTAATGCTTTCATGGCGAAAGAGTAGAAAAAATTTATTAAATTGGAACATCGATTTCCAATCCACTCCAAAAGTCAATGCGCCGAGACTTATTAACGGACCAATTGATTGGGAATTATTCAAACAATATATTGACGAGCATTTAGACTTACGACAAAGCTTAAAAATAGAACAAGAACTAGATGACGCGGTACATAAGTTTACGTGTTTATTACAAAACGCTACAGCCTTCTCTCAAAAAAGTAAAAACTCGGAACCTACACAAAACCTGACAAATCAACCATTAACAATTAGGCGCCTTATTGCAGAAAAACGAAAAGCAAGAGCTCATTGGCAACATACAAGAATGCCCAGCGACAAAACCAAACTGAACAAACTGCAAAAAGAACTACATGACGAAATCACTAAATACAATACAGAACGTTTTAGAAACTACACTTCAACCCTAACGAAAAACAGAACTTTGTGGACTGCTACAAGACAAATAGTATCTTATAGAAAAACAAAGCACCCTTTACGAAAAACTGACGGAACCTGGTCCAAAACGGACAAACATAACGCAGACGCTTTTGCTGAACACCTTGCACAAACATTTACTCCACATGAGGACATACTAGACAGGACTCATTGCACTACAATCGAGACGGAACTATCCATTCCCTTACCCATGAGTCTTCCCCCTAAGGCAATCACTCCTTCCGAAGTTGCCAATTTAATCAAGCTCCTTCCCAAAAACAAAGCTCCTGGCTATGATCTGATTACTTCCAATATAATCCAACAACTCCCTAAAAGAGCAATAGTGTTCCTTGCCACAATATATAACTCCATCCTTAGGACAACACATTTCCCAATCCTTTGGAAATTTACCATAATTAAAATGATTCCTATGCCCAATAAACCAATTAACTAACACACTTCCTACAGGCCAATAAGTCTCCTCCCAGTACTCTCAAAAATCTTTGATAAAATCCTCCTTCGCGCTTACATCCTCTACTCGAATCTTCAAATTTAATTCCTGATCACCAGTTTGGTTTCCGTGCCGAATACTCCACTACCCAGCAGTGTCATCGAGTTGTCGATTTCATTGCATCCTCTTTGGAAAGAAAAGAGTACTGTCCCGGTGTGTTTCTTGATATAAGTCAAGCTTTTGATAGAGTTTGGCACCCGGGTCTACTCTCCTTCCACCTATTTCCTTATCCTTCCACCTATTTCCTTATCTTAAGATCATTCCTTTCCAACCGACACTTCCAAGTAAATGAATCCAACGAACTCTCCAATATCTCTCCGATATTGGCTGGGGTTCCTCAGGGTAGCATACTTGGACCCATCCTCAACAACATTTACACATCCGATATCCCAATCTGCCCTAATACCTTCTTTGCTACATACGCCGATGATACGGCCTGCCTTGCATCCAGCGAAAATCCCCAACATGCTTGCGAAACTCTCCAAATCCAAAACCAAACCCTCCAGAACTGGTTTACTAGGTGGAGACTAAAAGTCAATGAACGTAAA
This sequence comes from Atherix ibis, assembly GCA_958298945.1. Taxonomy (NCBI): domain Eukaryota; kingdom Metazoa; phylum Arthropoda; class Insecta; order Diptera; family Athericidae; genus Atherix; species Atherix ibis. The sequence goes on along the minus strand of OY282609.1, from coordinate 70,631,096 downwards.
TCTATCCAGGTAACTTTCACTCTCCGTCGTGAGACATACCCTCCCATATACCTTAATGGCAGTGCCATATCACAACACACCGAAGATCGGTACCTAAGACTGAACCTAGACAAACGCTTGACATGGAACCCACATACAATACTTAAAAGACAAGAACTTAAAAGACGATACCTAAAACTACTTCGACTTCTAGACAAACGTTCCAAACTTACTATAGACAGCAAAGTACTGTTATACAATACCTTACTGAAACCCATAAGGACATACGGACGAGAACTCTGGGGATCTACGAAGCCTTCTAATTCCCATCCAATCCAATCCCTTCAATCAAAAATACTCCGTACAATTGTCAATGCCCCCTTTTATGTTCGCAATACTGTTATTCAGCGTGATCTTAAAGTCCCATTTGTTTTTGATGTGGCAGTATCTCGCTATAAAAAGTTCCGTTCCCGTATGCTCAATCATAATAATCCTCTTGTTCAAGAACTATCCTCCATTTCCTTCCCTAGAAATACCCATCGAAGACTTAAGCGTTCCTGGTCGCGTGATTTACTAAAATTAAAGCTAGCAGGAGGAACTTCATTGGATGTTTACTCCCCACAACCTTTCAAGTTAACTAATACGAGAGTCGTTCAATAATTCCTTAGAAAATCCAAGAAATTGCGCTTATAGTGTCGGTAAAGATTTTTTTTTGTAAGTAGCGTTGGAAAGCTGTCAAAATTTCAGCTCGATCCATAGCGTAGGTCAATTTCTATCGTCGATTAAAGTTAACGACATTTATTTGTGCATAACAATGGAAAAAAACGAGTTTAGGGCTGTCATCAAACATCTCCATTTGAAAGGCTTAAGCCCGAAAGAAATCAAAGCCGAGTTGGATGCAGTTCATGGCACATCTGCACCTGTGTTTGCGACGGTTTACAATTGGGTGAATGAATTTAAACGTGGCCGTTCATCCACAAAAGATGAACATCGTTCAGGACGCCCAGTTGAGGTGTCTACTCCTGAAATCATCGACAAAATCCACGATCTGATTTTGAACGATCGGCGAATTAAAGTGCGCGAATTAGTTGAGGCCACGGGCATATCACAAGGTACAGTCGCTTCAATTTTGCATGAAAAATTGTCTGTGAAAAAAATTTCGGCAAGATGGGTGCCGCGTTTGCTTTCAGAGGAGAATAAGCGCAATCGTGCAGTGGACTCTGAGGCTATGTTGGCACTCTTTCATCGCAATCCTGCCGAATTCCTTCGTCGATATGTCACTGTGGACGAAACCTGGATACACTACTACACTCCAGAAACGAAGAGACAGTCTTCACAGTGGACTTTCAAGGGTGAACGGGCTCCGAAGAAGGCAAAAACTATGCCATCGGCCGGCAAGGTGATGGCCACGGTCTTTTGGGATTCGCAGGGCATCATTTTTATTGACTACTTGGAAAAAGGAAAAACAATAACAGGAGCGTATTACGCGTCGTTATTGCAACGGTTGAGCGAGGAAATCAAAGAGAAACGCCCCATCTGAAGAAGAAAAAAATCCTCTTGCATCAGGACAATGCGCGTGTGCACACCTGCGCTGTTTCCATGGCCAAAATTGTGGAATTGAGAATGGAATTGTTGCAGCATCCCGCTTATTCACCAGATTTGGCCCCGAGTGACTATTTTCTTTTCCCCAATCTGAAGAAATGGCTTGGCGGACGACGGTTCACTTCCCACGAGGACGTCATTACTCAAACGGATGAGTATTTTGCAGAACTTCCGAAATCCTATTTTTTGGACGGGATAAAAATTTTGGAAAAACGGTTGAAAAAGTGTATAGAGCTAAAAGGAGATTATGTTGAAAAATAAAATTTTTTTTTTTAAAAAACAGTTTTTTTCCATCTTTTTCTAAGGACTTATTGAACGACCCTCGTACTATTAATCAAATTTGCTTATTACTATGTTGTAGACGTAAATATCTAAAAAAATAAAAAAAAAATAAAAAAAATTGGAACAAAATTTAATTGGGGGATTAAAAAAAATCTTTAAATTATTTTGATAATTAGTAATTGTACTTTTCTTTCTACAATAAAAATACTTTTGCAAATATATTGTTAAAACTTTTTACTAAAAATGTTTATTTAAAATTTTTATCTAAAATCTTGACTTAAAGTGTTAAATAAAAAAAAATTTTGTACTATCTTTAATTGTGTTTGATGAATTTTAATTAGATTATCTTAAGATATTTATTAACCATATTGATGGACAGATTTAATTCAATTATATTTCTATAAATTGGTTATTGTTATTTAACAGTTTTATTACAGAATGAATAAAAGACAATGTCTTCTTATAAAATTTACTTAATTACATGAATAAAACTTTCTTTGTTTATTCAAAATCTTTGAAATTTGCCATTTCTTGATGAATATTTGATATAATACAATAAATAAACGGAATTGTAAAAAGGATCTTACTATAAGTAAAAATTACTACGAATAAGTAATTTTATTATATATTATTAATAAAATAACATTTTCCTTTTATAGTTAAGGATTTATCTAAAGAACAATTGAAAAGTTAAATTCCAATTTAGCTAACAAAACAAGCAGCAGCAATTAGTTGAACTCAGAAAGGATTTGCTGATTTTGTAATAATTTGTAAAGACCTAACATAATGTCTATAATTGGGAATATTTTAATAAATATCAAAAGATATGTCGTATAGGAAAATTTAATTTATTCAGTTTATTTTGAAGTTGGTTCATCAAAGATCCAAGTTTTGTTTTCTGCTAATTGATTAAATAGAATATTTTCTATAAAAAATTTTAACTGAAAAAATCTAATTTATCATAGAAAATTGGATTGAACTGGACACTTTGGTCTCATTTATTGAATCAGTCCCCTTTTTGTATCATCCTTCATTATGTCCTGCATTTTAAATGATGTCTGAAAATTGCATATTGTAATAACGTTTGCATCAAAAATAAAATGCATTATTATCAACAAAATATATTGTCCTGTTCTATTTATTATTTCATATTTAGTGTTTGATAATTTGAAATTTCAATAGTTTAAGCTAATGGCAAGTACTTAGCTTGTCAGTCAATATTAAAAACGGATTTATTCATAATTAATTGAGACAATGTTTAGAAGAATAAATTGAAAATATTTCATAATTTCATTATTTTAATTAACACAATTTTCATTTATTTATTGTTACAAAAAATTTCTTGCACATTCAGATTTTTGTAGTTTATTCAGAGATGAAGGGTTATCCAATATTTGCCTTGGAAAGTAAAATTAAATAAAATAATTTCAAAATATTTATTTTACTGTCTTGCTTAGATTATGCCATTATTATCTAAATAACTGTCATAAGATATTATGAAGGACTCTATTCTATTGTGTTAATTTTTGTTGACTTTTTCGTATATTTCAGACTGTAATTCGACTATTACTTGAAGGATATTGGTTTGATTGTGTAAATACTTCAGAAAAATTTCTGGGTAATAAACCTAAATTTTATCGAGTTGTGTGCCTTATGGCACCTTCAGACAAAAATATTTTTTTCGGATACAATGGCTTCTTGACAGTCGCTTGTGGGCTTTTAGAGCCCTATATATAGCAATTTTACTAAAGAAAACTTTGTTCTAAAAAAATCCTGTTGTACGTTTAATAAAATTAATAGGATGAGAAAGATCCTGCACGGAAAGTTTATGGTGGCTCCATTTATGGTCTCTTTTACTAATTTATTTTTAATGGATTTTTTTCTTAATAAATTCAACCCAAAAATTTTATGTGCAATTTATAAAAAAAACTTTTATAAACTTTTTTTTATCTAGATTGATTTTTTTAAGTTCAGACCTAAAAACTTTGTTTATCATACTGCCAGAGGATACAGAATTGATGGTTTCGATCTCATCTCCTTCATTTTCAAAAAGTATTTTCAGACCAAAATGCCAATGACACCTTAAAAAAAATATTTTTTCCAAATACAATGGGTTCTTCACAGTTACTTATGGGTTTTTGGAGCCCCATATACCGCAAAAAAACTAAACATTGTTCGAAAATTAGCATACAAAACCTTTTGTACGCTTAATAAAATTAATCGGATGAGAAAGAGCCTGCCAGGAAAGTTTTAGAGTGGCTCTTTTATTAATTTCTTTTTAATAGAATTTTTTTCTAAAAAAAGTTTATCTAAAAATTTTGTTTTAATCAAATTTTTTTTTGATAATTTTTAAAAAAATACTTTTCCTAAAAAATTTATTTCAAAATATTTTTTTGAAATATGAATTTTTTGAAGCTTTTTTTTTAATTTTTTTTTTTTGTTTAAATTTTTTTACATAAATTTTTATCTAAATTTTTTCCTAAGCATTTTATGTTAAAATTTTGTCCAATACCAGGTATATCCGCTGTTTGGTCATAGATGGCGTGAGTGAGCGTATTAAGCTACTATGGGCACGTCATACTTTTTTTTTATGAGTTTGACATCTGTCAACATTAATCAGTGCACATTGTCAGCAATTCCTTACAAAAACATACATTTTTCCTTTGGTAATCATGTCTAGTTTTGTGCCAGAAAAAGAGCATATGCGGGATGCTCTGCTTTTCTACTTCAATTTGAAGAAGTCGGCTGCCGAATCGCATCGAATGCTTATGGATGTCTATGGTGAAAGTGCTTTATCGGAAATAACATGTGGAGATTAGTTTCGTTGGTTCAAAGACGGTAATTTTGACTTGTGGGACAAGAAGCGTGAAAATCGGCCTAGGAAGGTTGAGGACCGTCAATTACAGTCTCTTTTGGACGAAGACGATACCCAATCGCAAAAAATGCTCGCGGAGCAATTGGATGTTACTCAACCAGCCATTTCCATGCGTCTGCGTGCCATGGGGAAGATTTAAAAGATCGGAAAATGGGTGCCGCATGAATTGAAAGATAGGCAGATGGATCGACGCCAAACCAAATGCGAAATCTTGCTCGCCAGACAAAAAAGAAAGTCGTTCTTGCATCGATGGAGAGTGGATACATTTTGAAAATCCTAAACGCAAGAAATCGTGGCTTGATTCCGGCCAACCATCAACATCTTCCCCAAGACCAAATCGCTTCTGACGGAAGACGATAGTGTGCGTTTGGTGGGATCAGCAGGGTATCGTCTACTATGAGATGTTGAAATCTGGTAAAACTGTCAATACCCACCGCTACCACCAACAACTGATCAAATTACACCGTGCTCTGCGTGAAAAAAGGACGCATTATCAACAAAGACATGGCAAGCTGATTTTCATCTGGGAGGTGCTACCCCATTCCGCTTATTCACCAGACCGGGCCCCTTCCGACTACCACATGTTTTCGTCGATGGGACACGCGCTCGCTGAGCAGCACTTCGATTCTTACGAAGACGTCCGAAAATGGCTTGATGAGTGGTTTGCCTCGAAATCTCTTTCGGAATTTTTTTGGTGTGGTATCCACAAATTGCCCGAGAGATGGGAAAAATGTGTAGCTAGTGAAAGCAAGTACTTTGAATAAATTTCTTTTTGCTTTCTATGAAAAAAACATGTGTTTTTTTTTGACTGAAAAACAGCGTATTTAAGCTTATGCACCTGGTACTTTTATAAAAAAGAGTTAAACTTTCAAAACCATATCAATCAATTACATTTAAAAAAAGTAAGTTTGATGCTACAGTTTTCCTTAATACTCAATCAATTACATTTTGTTGTTATTGTTTTTTTTTGCAAAAATTTTGAAAAAAATATTACAATGAAATCTTCAATACTGAATAGAGAAGAATTCTTCAATACTGAATTTTACGAAGATCCTATCGCTTGTTATAAAATAATTTATATAACATGATTAAGCAATAAACGTAAAATAGCTATTAAAATGTAAAATGTTTAACGTTAAAGAATTGTTTAAATTTTTAATTTTTAAATAGATTGAAAAATAAACTAATTTTTTCAATAGAAAAATTCCCATACAATTCAACAAAATTTAATACTTTGGAGTACAGCTAAACTTGTCGCTATTGGCTTAACCCCAAATCAATCAATTTAAAATTTTAATGTCGTACGTGTTCGTCCGAATAATTTGTACACAGTTGATCGTTCTTGGAATTGTACAAGCCAAAAATTGAAAAATTGTTGCATTAAAAAAGGGTATGTAAAATAGAAAGTAATCTAAATGCAGAGCACACATACATGCCAAAATTAAATAATAATAATATCTCGAACTAAGTATTTTCTAAATGGTTGAAAGGGAAATGGATGAACTTTCCCATCGGCTTTTATTGAATTTTCCCAATGGATTGCAAAACAAAGTCCATAAAGTTACCCTTCAAAAACAACAGCTCAATCAATGTTACTTTTATCTTAGATCCTACAAGCATACACGAATATCTAAATATCTTTCTAGTAGAATATATACGGGACCAAATATTTCCCAGTTTATTTTTTTGTATATCGCACTTTTGTGCTGACTACAATTTTATGCACATCATAAAAATAATCCTTAAAAAATAATCTTTCAGTTTGTGTACAAGATAAAGTTAGTAACACAATAATGATATCTTTTTGATTTTATCTTATCTGTGTACATTTCATATTTTTTTCGTACACACGGAAAAAAAAACCATTTTATGATAACGAAAAAAAATGTAGAAAAATTTTTAATAATAAAGCAGAAAAAAGGAATTCTTTATACAATAGCAAGCAACAACAACAAACATTTTGCTACTTTCACAGGACCTATGTACATGCAAGGTGCTTTGTACCTGTCACTCTTCATAAAAGGACTGTTCAACTTGAAAAGTTCATATTTTCTTTTCAACTTGAAAAGAGAGCAGCATCTTATAAATGATGATGACGGTTCGAATTTGACTAAATTCCCTGCGGGTACTATCTGATACGCAAATCGAAATCGAAATGGAAAAGCGAAAGGAAAACTTATAATAAAACGAAAGAAAAAATGTTAAGCTCCACTTTCACCCCATAAACCTTATCCATCCATCTCGGCTCTAAGACAAAGTTCAAAAACATTTCAATCATTGAATTCCAATATTTCGTCAGACGATCCCATATCGTCGTGGTTTATAAACAAACAAAAGTAACCTTTTTTTTTTAAATTTTATCTAATTAAAATTTATAATCTTTAAAAAATGCATGTATCTAAATAAATTTAACCAAACTGGATAATTTATTTTAATTTTGCTAGAAGAAAATAGGAAAAAAATACATTTTTTTTTATTGCTGCCGAAACAATTTTTTTTGGTACTTTAATAATTTTTTTGATTTTCTCAAAAAATTTGTTTTTAAAATTTTATTTAGAAAACTTTTCTAAAACGTTTTTCTCAAGTTTTATTTTATTATTTTTTTTTTTAAAATTAATTAATCTTTCCCCCAGTTTTTTATAATGTTTTATTTAACATTTTTTCTTAAAATTTAATTACAAAATATTTTCTTGAAATATGCAATTTTTGCAACTTTTTTTATTTAATTTTTTTATTAACATTTTATTTATAATTGCAAAAAAATGCATAACAATTTTTAAAATTTTTTACATAAAATTTTATTCAAAATTTTTCCTAAATATTGTATATTCCAAAACTTTTCATTTATTAATTATTTTTTCTAATTTTTCTTATTTTTTCAATTCTTTTAAATTTTTCCTTTGAAATTTTTTTATTAACATTATTTTGTCAAAAGATGGCTTTAGGAGTCTGTATCTGCCGTTTTAAAAGTGCGATCGGGTTGCACTAGATGGCGTTAGAAAGATAAGATTTTTCTTAAAAAAGACAGTTTTGTGATTACTTGACTCAGTATTTTTTTAGCATACGTCAAAGATGGACAACAACAAAGAGAAAAAACGCCATATTTTACAGTTTTTCTTCGATAAAGGCGAAAACGCAAGCCAGGCAGCTGAAAATGTGAATAGTGTTTATGGTTCTGATACTGTAACAGCCAATCACGCGCAATTTTGGTTTCGTCGATTCCGTTCCGGTAATTTTGATGTCAAAGATGCACCACGGTCTGGAAGGCCAATTGTTGAAAATGTCGATAAAATAGTGGAAATCGTCGGGTCCAACCGTCACGTAAGCACTGTTTCGATTGCTAGGAGCTAAACATTGCACAAAAAAACCGTTTGGAACCACTTAAATAAGGCTGGATACAAAAAGAAGCTCGATGTATGGGTGCCACACGAGTTATCGAAAAAAAACTTCATGTACCGAATTTCCATCTGCGAATCGCAACAATATCGATCCATTTCTGAAGCGGATGGATACTGGTGATGAAAAGTGAGTCACTTACGACAACGGTCGTGGTCAAATCGCGGTCACCCGGCGCAAACGGTGGTCAAGTCAGGATTGACAGCCAGGAAGGTTTTGCTGTGTGTTTGGTGGGACTGGCAGGGAATCATCTAGTCATCTAGCTACTCCCCTACGGCCGAACTCTTAATTCGGACCTATACTGTCAACAATTGGACCGCCTGAAAGAAGCAATCGCCCAGAAGCGGCCAGCTTTGGCCAATAGGAGAGGAATTGTGTTCCATCAGGACAACGCCAGGCCGCATACTTCGATAGTGACTCGCCAGAAGTTCCGGAACCTTGGTTGGGATGTTCTTATGCATCCACCTCATATTCCGGACCTGGTACCAAGTGATTACCACCTCTTCCTGTCTATGACGAATGATTTTGCAGGTGAAAAATTCGCCTTAAGAGAAGATTGTGAAAATCGACTGTCCCAGTTTTTTGCCAATAAGGACGAGGGTTTCTATGAGAGAGGCATTATGAAATTGCCTCCAAAATGGCAACAAGTTATCGAACAAAACGGTGCATATTTGACCTAAATCGTATCATTCTATCTATGCTAAATAAAACCTTCAATTTAATGCAAAAATAATGGATTTCCTTTTACTACACCTTAGTTCCAATTTTTACCATAAATTTTTAATCAAAATATATTCGCAAATTTTTTTTATTAATTTTTTTTTAATTTACAAACAATTTTTTCATAGATTTTATTTACAAATTCTTCCAAACAATATCTTCTCAAATTTTTTTTAATGAAAAAAATTTTAATTATTTTTAAAACTTTAGTTAACCATTTTTTTTTAAATAAAAAAGAAACGTCCAAAAACTATTTTTATCTATAAATTTTTTGAGTAAATTTGTCCAAAAATTAAATTGTCAACAAAAATTTAACGTCTTGTTATATTTTTATATTCTTTTAATTTTTTATAATTTTATTTATTATGTCTAAACTACTAACTTAATAGTAGTTTTTATTATTTTGATGTATAAGAGTGTCCCAAATATCATGCAAGATTTGAATTTTTGCGCCCTTTTTGCGGTTAAGTGTTGCCAACAAAAAGAAAATACAGCGTGACTGCTGACAGTTCTGGGTTATTAAAAATGGGGTGCTATACGAAAGAACAATGCGTTTGAACAATATTTTGAAACAATAAAAGTTTGGCAGTTACAAGTTCGCAATTTTCGTACAAAATGTGGTCCTAATAGTGATTTAATTTCATTAACTATGATTAAGGAGATCTTCAACATAAAACATCGAAACAGTACGTGAGAGTGTTGCTGACAGTTCAGGAACATCAACTCGGCACTGTTGGCATGAATTGGACATTTCGAGAAGCTTTTTATAACGTATTCTCACGAAAGATTTTCATCTTCATGCTTACAGAGTTCAAAAAGTTTAATGACCATGCACAGCGAATGGAATCGAAGAATAGATTATGGAACAACAAAAATTAGATGCTGCTTTTTCGAACAAATCATCATCTTCCGCGATGAGGCTAATTTTCATCTTGACAAACTTGTCGTATTTGGGGTTCAAAAATCCACAATGTGTTACTGTTTGGTGCGTGTGCCTGAATTGCAAAAAATGGATATGGATATGTGGTTTCAACTAGGCGGTACCATATGCCATACAATATGTTAATTATAAACCTGTGTTTTCTATCAAAATTACTTTTTGTGTGAAGTTTGGGATACTCTTTATTCTAAATTAGGTGATAACTTAGAAATTTAAAAAAAAATTTAGAAAAAGTGTTATTGTCTGATTTTAATTAATTAAGTACCAAATATTTTTTTTTATAACTTTCTTTAACGATCTTGGTAAATGGGAATAAAACTAACCTAAATAAAGTAGTGAAATATTTTTTTAAATTCAGCATTTTATTTGTTGGCGATATTTTAGTTTTTAAATTTTTATGAACGCATACAATTTTTATTTGTATGTAAACTTAATGCAATTGCCGATCAAATGTGGCAAAAAATTACTACACTTGATTTGAATAAATTAAAAAATTCAAAATAGAATGAACACAATTAGTGGTCCACATAAAAAGTGGTGATCTGGATACGGAAGCTTTCAGAGCAAATTGGTTTTATTTTTTTATCGAATAAAAGTACTGAAATTTTGGAAAAGTTTTTAAATCATTTGAAAGGGTTACAATTTGGTTGGTATTGCCTCACTAATGAAATTATACATTTTTCAATAAATTGCATTAATCCGTAATTATTGGACATTTCTGAAAATTCTTATTTGAGTTGTTTGCATATAAAAAAATTCAAATATCTTCAAATATTGAACACTGATGGTATAAAGTTTTCAACCGAAAATTTCATTTCAATTCGTAAGAATACAAACTTCCTTCGAGAGTTGAATATCATTAACTGTAAAGGACTTGGTGTGAGAGCCTACGAAGAAGTAAAAAAAATCACGACAATAATTTGGATACTCTTAAACGACATAACCCAAATCTTAAGTGGGTTTCGAATTGGATCATTTCTAAATTTGAAACATCTTGGAATAAGTGTTTTGAATATGAATGTTATTTGGGCAGAGGAATTTTATTCGGATTTATCTAAACTGAAACTGAAAAAACTTTTATTTCATTTAGAGAACATACCCAATAAGCTTAAAAGGGAAATTCTTCAAATGCCTACATTAGAATGCCTTTAGTTGCGACAGTGTGCAAAATAGACGATGACTTCCTTCTGAGCCCATCATATTCTAGCCTTGAGCTAAAGTCCCTTGAATATTCAGATTCAAATGTTACTAACGCTGAAATTCTTGACTATTTCTCGAAAAGTTCTTGGCTAGAAGAAATTGATTTAACTTGGTGTGAAAATCTACACTATTCTCTTATTTTGGATTGCATGAAAACTCTTCTAGGTGCTTGTACTTAACGACAAAATCTACTTAAGATCATTTTAAGAAAAACAGGAAGAAGGTAGATATAGACTTTCAAAAGAACTTTCTATTGGACTGAAATCTTTTTATGCTAAAAAGTACTAATTTTGTCTTCTATTCTATTTTCATAGAAATAAATTATATCCGAATATGGAAATTTATTGCTTTTGTAAATATAAACGACAAAGTTCATTTTCGGTTGTGTTTATTTTAAGAAAAGTAAAAAAAAAATAAAAAGCAAAATTTAGGTTTAAATTGTTTTTAGTAAAAATATTCACTAAAGTAAAAAGACTCATAAATATTTCAGTAGGTAAAAATTTGCAGTAAAAATGTTCAGTAAAAATTTGTCATTTGAAATTTTTAGTAAAAATGTTGAGCAAAAATATGCAGAATTAAATTTAGTCAGTAAAAATGTTTAGTAGAAATTTGCAGCAAAAAGTGGCACTAAAAAGTGGTAGTACAAAAATGCAGTAAAAATTTGTTAGTAAAAATTTGTCAGTGAAAATTTGTTATTTAAAATTTGTCAGAAAAATTTGTAAGTAAAAGTTTGTCAGTAAAAATCTATCGCTAAGAATAATTTTCAGTAAAAATTTGTCAATAGAAATTTATGAGTAGAAATTTGTCAGTAAAAATTTGTCAGTAAAATCCTGTCAGTAAAAATTTATCAGTAAAAATTTGTTAGTAAAAGTTTGTCAGTAAAAATTTGTTATTTAAAATTTGTCAGAAAAATTTGTTAGTAAAAATTTGTCAGTAAAAATCTATCGCTAAGAATAATTTTCAGTAAAAATTTGGCAATAGAAAATTGTGAGGAGAAATTTGTCAGTAAAAATTTGTCAGTAAAATTTATCAGTAAAAATTTGTTAGTAAAAGTTTGTCAGTAAAAATCGATCGCTAAGAATAATTTTCAGTAAAAATTTGTCAGTAAAATCCTGTCAGTAAAAATTTATTAGTAAAAATTTGTTAGTAAAAGTTTTTCAGTAAAAATTTGTTATTTAAAATTTGTCAGAAAAATTTGTTAGTAAAAATTTGTCAGTAAACATTTGTCAGTAAAAATCTACTGCTAAAAGTAGTTTTCAGTAAAAATTTGTCAATAGAAATTTATGAGTAGAAATTTGTCAGTAAAAATTTGTCATTTAAAATTTGTCAGTAAAAATTTGTCAGTAAAAATTTATCAGTAAAAATTTGTCAGTGAAAATTTATCAGTAAAAATTTGTCAGTGAAAATCTATCACTAAGAATAATTTTCAGTAAAAATTTGTCAGTAAAATCCTGTCAGTAAAAATTTATCAGTAAAAATTTGTTAGTAAAAGTTTGTCAGTAAAAATCTATCGCTGAGAATAATTTTCAGTAAAAATTTGTCAATAGAAATTTGTGAGGAGAAATTTGTCTGTAAAAATTTGTCAGTAAAAATTTGTCAGTAAAAATTTGTTAGTAAAATCCTCTCAGTAAAATTTATCAGTAAAAATTTGTTAGTAAAAGTTTGTCAGTAAAAATTTGTTATATAAAATTTGTCAGAAAAATTTGTAAGTAAAAATTTGTTCGTAAAAATCTATCGCTAAGAATAATTTTCAGTAAAAATTTGTCAGTAAAAATTTGTTAGTAAAATCCTCTCAGTAAAAATTTATCAGTAAAAATTTGTTAGTAAAAGTTTGTCAGTAAAAATTTGTTATATAAAATTTGTCAGAAAAATTTGTAAGTAAAAATTTGTCAGTAAAAATCTGTCGCTAAGAATAATTTTCAGTAAAAATTTGTCAGTAAAATCCTGTCAGTAAAAATGTATCAGTAAAAATTTGTTAGTAAAAGTTTGTCAGTAAAAATTTGTTATTTAAAATTTGTCAGAAAAATTTGTCAGTAAAAATTTCTTAGTCAAAATTTATTAGTAAAAATTTGTCATTTAAAATTTGTCAGTAAAAATTTGCAGCAAAAATTGACAGTAAAAATCTATTACTAAGAATAATTTTCAGTAAAAATTTGTCAATAGAAATTTGTCAGTAGAAATTTGTCAGTAAACATTTTTTAGTAAAATCCTGTCAGTAAAAATTTATCAGTAAAAATTTGTTAGTAAAAGTTTATTAGTAAAAATTTGTCAATAGAAATTTGTGAGTAGAAATTTGTCAGTAAAAATTTGTCAGTAAAATCCTGTCAGTAAAAATGTATCAGTAAAAATTTGTTAGTAAAAGATTATCACTAAAAGTTTGTTATTTAAAATTTGTCAGAAAAATTTGTCAGTAAAAATTTGTTAGTAAAAATTTATCAGTAAAAATTTACAATAGAAATAAAAACATAAAATATTTGTTAAATATTTTGAAAATTTTTTAGCAGAATTTTGCCGTAAAATTGCTGATTTGTTGATAAATGATTTGTCCTATAAAAATCTTATTTTGCTATAAAATAAGATTTTTATAGGACAAATCATTTATCATCAAATCAGTAATCTCTGGGTAGTAATAAAATTGTTTGCTCATTCGAAGTATTCACAATTAATTAGGGAAAATATGGGACAAATGAAATCGTAGAAACAGACTTGCATTTAGATCAAAGAAATTCTAAAGTCAATCAAATCTTTATCTGATACGGGTAGATAAAAAATTGACTATGGATGTCTTTCATTTGAATAAGGTATCTCAGAATCATTCCAACAAGTAGATAACAATTTTCGAATGAACAATATTAATCAAGAGAAGGATGCTTGTTCAACTTCAACTACTGCCTTTCGACAATAATCCTTTTATTTCGATTTGTACAATCAGCAAGCTGGGATTTTCTACACAAAAAAACTTCATCCTGTTTGGTTCACAAATTTCGAAATTAAGAAGCTATCAAAACCCAATTTTTGATTGTATTACATCTGCTCTCGGGGCGGATCAGCTGTTAGTTTTCCATTCATTTGGCACGATGGAACCGTATGGATGTTGGCGTTATTCCTTTCTGATTTTGTAGTCTTGATTATTAATAGTCGGAAATTATTCCGCTCGAAAGGATCTGATTTAAATTTTATTAAATAAGAATTTTTAAAATTTCATTTGCATTATTATCCAATATCAGCAAAGGATATTTTCGTTTCCTGTATGTAGCCTGCCTACCCTAATCTGCCATTTTTTATTAAAGTTCAAAAAAAATTGTTACTTATTTTTTTCGGACGATTTATTTTCATTTAATTCGGCGTCTTCTCGTTTATTTTTAGTAGAATATAAATGGATGAAGTCAGTTAATTGAAATCAGTTTAACTATTATAGATTTTGTCACAAATAAAGTTGATTGCAGATTGTTTGTAGTAAGGAAAAAATTAGTCGATCTATTTACTAATCAAAATATATTCAAATCGAATTATTTTAAATGTATTTTATTTTTATTTTATATTTATGGCATAAATCATATTATAGAAAATACAATTTAAAAACAATTCTACATAAATAAAGCTAAAGTATAGATAGAGTTGCCATTTTCTGAATTCTTACGCAGTACATTCTCCCATTAATAAATGATTTTGTTCTTCTCAAAAAAAGAGAATATTTTTATTAAATTAAATTGTTATAGGTTTTTTTTTCAATTCTCTGCAGATACTCTTATTTTATGAAAAATGTAATTTTTTCCACTTTGGAACCAATAATCAATCAATCAATTTGACAGGCAATCATCAGTCATAGACTTATCAATCTGATGGGGTCCATACAAAACAACCTAACCAACATTTACACAAACAGGATGAAGGGTCCCTTTTTTTTTTTTTTTGTTCGAATATTTATTAATTAAGCTGAATTGTTTTCGTACTCATCAAATATTAATTAAAAAATATTTTGGTAAAATGAACAGCTTTTCAGATTTTATTTAAAAATAAAGTTTTTACCTATTCACATGAATTCATTAGAAAATGTATTGTAAAGGGAATGGATCGCTGGTTCCTTAATCTGTATTATATTAATTAGAAATTTTCCGGGCAGTTTTACTCTAACAAATAAATTTTATGGCAAAGAAAGTATCAATACCTCCGATGAACGTTATTCACAGGTGATTGTATGAATGCACTTTCACTAAAATTATCCGGTTATCTTCTATTAGAACGCATAAGGTTTTAGTTAAATTAAAACCGATTCTGTTGATTTAAAAATAAATTTTTATTTTTTTCCTTAAATTTAAATATGGAAGATATTAAAAATATATCAATAAAAAAGTATAATGAAAATAGAATGTTTTTTTATTGGTAATAAAAGGCAAATAAATCGAAACACATTTTTGATATTATTATGAAATTATTTAGAAATCCTTAAAATTGTATACTACTTGCATATATGAACGACAATAAATTTTCCCTTTTTATATAATTAATATTTCGGATATTTACATATCAACATGTTCGTAGTTTGCAGAAAAAAATTGTATTTTATCGTTAAAATTTAACAAACTTTCAAAGTACAGACGAATATTTCGAATTAATTTTAATGGAATCATTTGAATAGCATATGCAAGGGGGTAAAAGTCTAAATACATATTTTATCACTTCAAGTTTGTTATTTTTCCTGTTCCTGATTTACATTCCCTTTTATACCTTTTCTGAAATTCTGTTCGTTTTCACGGGAACTTTCATAATTTCACCCTTCCTACTCTAATTTTCTCTGTGGGGTAAGAGTGGTAAATATTGATTGAATTTAAATATCAAGCGAAGAAAATTTCCATATTCTTGTACTCTATTGGATATTATTACCTACCGTCCTTATAACGATAATATCCTTACACACACGAGCCCATGCGATATAATTTTGACTTCTTTGGCGGAAAAAACTTCCCTGCATATGACATCGAATACGCACTCTGATTTGAATAACAATTCGTATATATGATCGTGTGAGTTAATTATTTATTAATTAATAAAATTCAGTGTATATAATCGTGCACCTAATGTGTAGTTCTATCTAGAAAAAATCTGACTTCCTGGCAGATGTGCGACTATGATACTAGATGGCAGAACATATGCTCGTATTCTATGAGCTTAAATTCAAAGTCATCTATCTGCCCGTTGAATATTATTACTTACTTATATTAATTAATACAACACAATTGAAACGATGTAGCGACAATTGAATTTATTTTCCCATATAAGCAAAATTTTCACACACAAACCCTAACGCTATCTGCTGGTTCTATTCCATATGAATGTCATTCCCAACTTCAATAGATAAATTAAGTTACTGTAAATTTTCGTTAAAAAATATTTAACGAAAAATTCTAATGAAAAATTTACTGACTAATTTTGAGTGGAAAATTTTGGCTGATAAATTTGTCTGTCAATTGTTTACTGACAAAGTTTCTTTGACAAATTTCTACTGATACATTTTTTTGAGGAATTTTTATTTACAAATTTTTTTGGGAAAACTTTTACTGATAAATTCCTACTGATAAATTTCTACTGATAACTTTCTACTAACAAACTTTTATACTGAGAAATTTTTGCTGACAAATTTTTATTGATAAAATTTTATAGGCAACTTTTTCTATACAATTTTTACTGACCAATTTCTGCTGACAAATTTTTATTGACAAATATTTACTGACAAATTTTTACTGGTAAATTCGTATTTATACACTTTTGTTGAAAAATTTTTACTGACAAATTTTTATTGGCAAATTTTGGATGATAACTTTTTACTGATAAATTTTGAATAACAAATCTTATAAACAAATTTTTACTAAAAAAATGTTATTGATTAATTTTTACTGTCAAATTTATACTGATAAATTTGTACTTACAAATTTTGACTGACAATTTTTACTAAAAAAATTTTACTGATTAATTTTTACTGACAAATTTATACTGATAAATTTGTACTTACAAATTTTGACTGACAATTTTTACTGACAAATATTGACTGAACAATTTTTACTGACAAATTTTTCCCATTAAATGTTTACAAATAAATTTAAAGGACGAATCTCACAAACAAATTTTTACTTACAAATTTTTACTAATAAGCTTTTACTGACAAATTTTGGCTGAACAATTTTTACTGACAAATTTTTCAGATTAAATTTTTACTAATAAATTTTATATGATAAATCTTACTAAAAAATTTTTACTAACGAATTTTACTGGCAAATTTTTACTGTCAAATTTTTACTGAGGAATTTTAACGAGCAAATTTTTACTTACAAATTTTTACTGACAAATTTTTAGTGGCAAATTTTATCTGATAAATTTTTATTGACAAATTTTTATTGACAAATTTTATCTGATAAAGTTTTGCTGTCAAATTTTTACTGACAAATTTTTCCTGATAAATTTTTATTGACAAATTTTTACTAATAAATTTTTATTGAAAAATTTTTACTGACAAATTTTTACTGATAAATTTTTATTGACAAATTTTTACTGACAAATTTTTCCTATTAAATTTTAATTGATAAATATTAAATGACAAATCTAACTGACAAATTATTACTAATGAATTTTACTGGAAAATTTTTACTGGAAAATTTTAACGGACAAATTTTACTGATACATTTTTACTGACAAATTGTTAGTGGCAAATTTTATCTGATAAAATTTTGCGGTCAAATTTTTACTGAGAAATTTTTACTGAGAAATTTTTATTGACAAATTTTTACTGACAAATTTTTCCTATTAAATTTTTACTGATAAATTTTAAATGACAAATCTTACTGACAAATTTTTACTAACGAATTTTACTGGCAAATTTTTACTGTCAAATTTTTACTGAGAAATTTTAACGGAAATTTTTACTGAAAATCTTTGCTGACAAATTTTTACTGAAAAATGTTTACTGATACGTCTTATTAACGTATTACCGTAATTCAAGAGTCTCTATCTAATATATAAGAAATTTTATAGCGTAAATCTTTTGGGAAATTTATATAGAATAATCGAAAAATTAATTTTACACTATTCCTATATCTTTCTTCATAGTGCAGGTAGGTCGAAATTATTTAAATATTCTTAAATATTTTATAACATCTTTTAATTCAAGGAAACCTTTTGTCATACATATTTTATTGCACATACACAGAATATGTATCTAATAAATACCCTTTTTTACTAGGATTTCTATGAACAGCAGAATATATTTAACATATTGTATTTATAATTCATTTATAATATTGTGCTTTTATTTTGATAAGAATTCTTTATTCATAGAAGATTTAAAGCAATATATTTAATTGAAATTAATAAAAGACTATACCATATGCAATTTTACTTTCATATTTATTTTTTATAACAGTTAATAAATGCTTCTCTACCTTCGATATATAATAGGGATAAGTATAAGTTCAAATTCAAATAAAAACCAAGAAATTAATTAATAATTTCTTTCATCAGAACCTCCAGTCTATCGTTTAAAAGATAATTGAATTTAGTCGTTCTAGAAAATTGTTTATTTTGAACCGCAAACTATGAATTGAATTTTTTCTACTTTAAGCTTTGATAAAAACTTTTAGCATAGACTGGATTTAATCAACTTTTTTTTTCATTTAAAAATGTAAAAAGGTTATTCCAACCCTTTGGTCAGTCCTGTTTTAACGACATTATTCTGTATACCATAATAAATAAACATTTGGAATTAATTACTTTTTCGTTACTTAATAAAATTGGAAGTTTTTACGAGTGCAAATAATACAGGATTTTCATTTTTCATAATAATGAATTTGAATTTTGATACTGATGGAAATGTTTTATAAATATTCTCAATAAAAACCCTATTGTACGAAAAATATACGAAAAAAAATTTCTCCATAACCATTTTTACTATAAAATTAGCCATAAAATAATATTTTTTGGAAGCAAATGAACTAAAATGATTGACTGTTCAAATTTTTAAATTTTTCTAAAAGTTACAATCATTTTTAATTCGAATTTTATATCAACCGTCTTTTAGGTGTTGTTTGAATAAAAAAAATAAACATTTTTTGAGAAACACAAAATTTGTTTTAGAAAGAATTTTGTATTTTTAAATTTTTTTTTTGTCATTTAAATTTTGGGCAAGAGTTTTAACTTCGCCATTGCCGGTCCCAAGCCCGGATGAGAAAAGAGGAGGGTTGGTCGTGTGCAATAACATACCATAAAAGCTACTAAATGAAAGTTCAATTATTATGAGTCGTTTTTGTGTAATAGTTCATAAGAACTATTATAAAAATTATTTTTTTGTAAAATATTTAAAAGGGATTGTTCTAAAAATATTTTGTCGCTTATTTTTCAAACAGAATTTTTTTTGTTGAATTTATTCTATATGAATAATATTTAAATTATACAAAAACTAACTTCCATCCAATTAACTATTAAAAAACTCTAAAAATATTTTTTTTTTATAAATTAAATAATTAACAGGCAAACTAGATAATATTAAAACTTACCATACATATAACGTACGACAAAGTCAACACGATTTTCCCATGAGTATGCCATTGCTTATATGTTAGATTCTTAGTTGAATTTGAATGCGAAACTTTTGCGAAAAGCCGAACTTAATTAATTCTAATTTTAGAAAATTAAAAACAAAATAAAATAACGTATTTTTAATAAATTAATAAAGAATTTTTTTTAAGTTAGAATTAAAAAACTTCTTAAAAAAATTATCTACAGCTTCTTAAAAATCAAAACACTTTTTATATAAAACAAAAATAATATTCCTTTTGAACACTTTAAAAATTTGGAAAATTTCCTAATAACAATAACAAGAAAATATTATCACTTAAAAAATTCACAAAATTCAATTCACAAATTTTATTTTTAATTGAAATAAAAAAGAGATGAACTGAAAAAAGGGAAAATATTTTTTGTAAGTTAATACCAATTCGAAGGGTACATAAATTATTCTTTTTTTATATGTTATTATTTTTAATATTAATTTGAATTTTTTTAAAAATAGAGGGTACTCCCGAAACTAATTGTTTTATAGAAAAAATTTATTTATTCAATTTTAAATTTAGAAAAATAAAAATCACAATAAAACAAGAGTTATAAAAATAGTTAACAATATAAAAGGTGCAGAATAAATAAATAAATTAGTTACGAGAAATTTCTAGTCAAACTCATAGAATTTTTTTTATTATTGAGAATTTGGTATAGTTAAAAATTAGAATTGAAATTATTGTTAAAATTAGAAGAGTTCTTTGTAAACAAAGTAAAATTTAGCAACAAAAAAAAAAACGAAAATTATAGAAAACTTTAGAAAAAAAACCAAAATGGAAATAGAATCAAAATAAACAGTCGCTATTGCACAAGAATCTATTTTTTTCGAAAGGTGTACACTACCTAAATGACCGTTCGTTCACGACTAACTAAACGTAAACGTGGGAAATCACAGCTTTAAACATTCTAACTAGTGGGTCCCGTCAATTCGAATAGTCCAACCCCCTTGGTGCTCCGTATCGATGCTCTCTAGATGGTGGGGTCTTCAACTGATTTCTCTTAAATGAACTTTTAGTGAACATCGTTGCCAACAAAGTGACACTTATTTCTAGCCTCTCTTCTCACTCGCTTTCAATCACAATCAGTATGTCTCGTTCCACCTGTCGAAAAGCTTTTCGGCGGGAAATTTTCCGTGCTTTTCTGTCTTCGTAAAAATTTCGCGCAGTCGTAATGGCTATAATTCACATCAAACACCCACCCTCTTCCACTAACAGAGCCCCAACTATTCACAATAGAAACAAATTCGTATAAAATCGTGATTTATTTGAATTTAGTTTGTGTATCTTTTCCTCCTCCTAGTCTCAAAAATTCACAAACTAAATTTTTAAAAAAACCAATTGAGATCTGTCGTTAGAAAATGATCCCCACAAAAGAAAATCAAATAAAACAAGAAGTTTTCAGTGCGTTTCATCTGCAGTATGTGTGGGTATAAGTCCAACAGTTCAAGTGTATTTTGAATATTTCGAATGATACTATTTAGAAAAGTGTCTCTTTTTAGATTTTAATTTAGTTTGTCTAATTTGATTGCTATTGTCATAAAAACTAGAAAACAACAACTAAAATAAGAATAATTATTTTCAGTAGAAATTTTCAAAAACTTAAAAATTTTCAGCAAAAATTTGCCTGTAAAAATTAGTTAGCGAAAATTTGTCAGTAAAAAATTAGTCAGTGAAAATTTGTTAATACACATTTTAGGTAAAAGTTCTCTAAAAATTTTCAATAAAAATTTTCAGTAAAAATTTTCAGTAAAAAAAATTTTAGTAACACATTTCAGTAACTATTTTCAGTAAAAATATTTAGTAAACATTTGTCAGTAAAAAATTGTCAGTAAAAAATTTGAAAGTAAAAATTTGTCAGTAAGCATTTAAGGTAAAAGTTTTCATTAAAAATTTTCAATAAACATTTCAGTAAAACAATTTTTGATAAAAATAATCATTAAAGAAATTTTCAGTAAAAATTTGTCAGTAAAAATTTGACATTTAAAATTTGTCAGTAAAAATTTGTTAGTAAAAATTTTTCAGGTGAAATTGTCAGTAAAACCTTATCATTAAAAATTTTGTAGTAAAAACTTGTCAGTATAAATTTTCTCATTAAAAATTTGTCAGTAAAAAATTTTCAGTGAAAATTTGCCAGTAAAAATTAGTCAATACAAATTTGTCAGTAGAAATTTGGCAGTTAAAATTTGTCATTAAAAATTTGTCAAAACATCAGTAAACATTTCTGGTAAAAGGTTTCAGTAAAAATATTTAGTAAACATTTGTCAGTAAAATATTGTCAGTAAAAATTGTCAGTAAAAAATTTGACAGTAAAAATTTGTCAGTAAACATTTTGGGTAAAAGTTTTCATTAAACATTTTCAGTAAAAAAATGTTTGATAAAAATAATCAGTAAACAAATTTTAGTAAAAGATTGTCAGTAAAAATTTGAAATTTAAAATTTGTCAGTAGAAATTTGTCAGTTGAAATTATCAGCAAAAGTTTGTCAGTAAAACCTTATCATTAAAAATTTTGTAGTAAAAATTGTCAGTAAAAATTTGTCAGTAAAAATTAGTCAATACAAATTTATCAGTAGAAATTTGGCAGTTAAAATTTATCATTAAAAATTTGTCAATACAACAGTAAACATTTCTGGTAAAAGGTTTCATTAAAAATTTTCAACAAAAAGTTTACATTAAAATTTTCAAATTTTTCTGTCCAAATTTGTCAGTAAAAATGTTCTGTAAAAATTTTCAATAAAAATATTCTGTAAAAATATGCCAGTTAAATTTTGTCTGAAAAAATTTGTCAGTAAAAATTTCTCAATAAAAATTTGTCAGCAAAAATTTGTCAGTAAAAATTTGTCAGTAAAAAATTGTCAGTAAAAATTTGTTAGTAAAAATAAGTCAATACAAATTTGTCAGTAGAAATTTGGCAGTTGAAATTTATCATTAAAAATTTGTCAGTATAAATTTGTCAATACAACAGTAAACATTTCTGGTAAAAGGTTTCATTAAAAATTTTCAACAAAAAGTTTACATTAAAATTTTCAAATTTTTTTGTCCAAATTTGTCAGCAAAAATTTGCCAGCAAAAATTTGTCAGTAAAAATGTTCTGTAAAAATTTTCAATAAAAATATTCTGTAAATATATGCCAGTTAAATTTTGTCTGAAAAAATTTGTCAGTAAAAATTTGTCAATAAAAAATTGTCAGTAAAAATTTGTTAGTAAAAATAAGTCAATACAAATTTGTCAGTAGAAATTCGGCAGTTAAAATTTGTCCTTAAAAATTTGTCAAAACATCAGTAAACATTTCTGGCAAAAGGTTTCAGTAAAAATATTTAGTAAACATTTGTCAGTAAAAAATTGTCAGTAAAAAATTGTCAGTAAAAAATTTGACAGTAAAAATTTGTCAGTAAACATTTTAGGTAAAAATTTTCATTAAACATTTTCAGTAAAAAAATTTTTGATAAAAATAATCAGTTAACAAATTTTTGTAAAAATTTGTCAGTAAAAATTTGAAATTTAAAATTTGTCTGTGCAAATTTGTCAGTAGAAATTTGCAGTTGAAATTATCAATAAAAGTTTGTCAGTAAAACCTTATCATTAAAAATTTTGTAGTAAAACTTTGTCAGTATAAATTTTCTCATTAAAAATTCGTTAAAAAATTTTAAATAAAAAACGTCAGTAAATATTTACTTTTAATTTAATTTTGGTATTGACAGGCCAAACAAGAGATAATTTTTATTAATCATTTATAAATTCTATATTTTTTTTTTAAATTTTAAATTATATTTGAAATATCCTGTATTATCCATGTTAAAAAAAAAACCCCTGAAAAATTATAAATAGTAATCTTTTTTGTGATAAACTTCAAATACTATAGGTGCACTATTACTTTTGTTTGTTTAAAAAATTGGAGTAATTTTGTTTCTCTATTTTATAAGCCACCATTCAAATATATTGATTTAAAAATATATATAAAATATATAAAAATCAAATAGTTGAAAAGAACTCAAATTTAATGTGCATGAGTTAAAATTTATTGTAGGTCAATTCAACCGCCAACCAACCCACAAAGCCAAAGTGACGCATGGTCAAGTTAGCCTTAAATAAAGGATTCATCAGCAGAGATTAATTCTCATCAAATCTGATATAAAGCAATGCCACAATCATTTGATCAAATTGTTTTTGTTTTATTTACAAAGATTCATTAGAAAATCTGCATTCTTGATGTGTTCACATGCAATTTTATTGCATCAAAGAATATCCTAAAAATATAAATTTTCATCTACTAGAAGATCACTCAAGAGTAGTGCACATTCACTTGTAAACTTTTCGCTAAGTTTTTCTAAGACGATTTATTTAGATTTGCTAGGAAAAAATTTACATAGCATACAGTGAGTAGGGGTGTTAAAAAAGCTAAAGAATTAAAATGAAAATTGTGGTGGGCAGTGAACGGTGGTTGAACGTGAACATAACCAAAGAACAATTTGAATTTATTCATGCTTTCACAAAGAGCATTACCTCGTCTGACTCGTAACGATACTACTTGAATTTTTGCACTATTTTTATGGTTTTTACAAAATTTTTATATTTCAGACAAACAGCAACAGGTGACAGAAAAATAAATTACATTTTGATTTAGTTTCACGTAAAATCCTATAATGCATTTTTATTTCCGAATTTATGCACGGTAATCTGGTGTATTTTATCGTCTTAGTTGTGAAGCAATTGCATTTACGCAGAATGAAAAACTGCATTTTAATTGCAGATATTTTTGTATTTACCTGCAATTTAATTCAATTGAAAAACTAATTTTATGTACTTTAAGAGACTTTTTTATATACTTTAAGATTTGGAAAAATTGAGAAATTTGAATTTTTTGACATTTTTTTTACAAATAATTGGAATATTATCATCATGAGTTTGATGGCCAATCGATTGATCCTGTCTTCAATAATATTTCATATAACCTGCTCAACAACAGATATATTGAGTTGAGTTCGGTATTCTAGGCTGAGCAAAAATGATGGGGGGAGGGGGTAAGTGAGCAGTACATCGCCTGGTGTATACGGCAGTTCCTAGCTTGCTACACTTGCTAACCAAATGGCAAATAACACCTTTAGCCATCTATAGACATGCGGACTGGATAAGTAGCCAACCATTTTCCAACCAGTCTACTTAACAATAGTCCCAAAATTTCGATCATTGCAACTGCTCAGAATTCGGAAAGGATATTATGCTCTCACAGATGATTTTCTATTCGGAAGCCACCCTCTTACTGTAACGTTCCATCCTGTAACGTTCGGTTCCTACCACTTATCATCTAACGGAATGTCAGAAAATAGTTACCGGAATTTATTCAGAAAATTAAAGATACAATCTAAATCTATATTGTCCCCTTCAAAGTAATCCCCATCAACTTTAACACACTTATACCAGCGCTTGATCCAATCCTCGAAACATTTTGTTTGTTTTGTTTGTAAGGTCCCTTAGACATGTGCCAGGGGCCACTTCATAGCGCCACGACCGTGAGGCCATGTAGTACATATGGGAAATCATCTGAGAGAGACCGGTCTGTGGTTAGTAGTATAGAAAATTGAGAATTTTGTTATATTTTGTGGAGCAGATTAGTATGTTTAAAAGTTTAATTAGGGGACTAGGGAATAAAGTTGTTGGGTCCAGCAGCTCCATACGGAGAGAAATCCTGATCACAAAGTAGTTCTTGGTTATGTGGCATTCCTGTAGAATATGGGTGATAGTGAAATGGGTGCCTGAGGATTGGCCGAAGGGACGAATGGGGTTGCCAAAAAGGAAGTTATGAGTAAGAGCAGTATGTCCAATACGGATTCTGAGGAGCTTCCGCGCCCAGAATTTCGGTATGGATGTTAAATACACTGGTTTATTAGTGGTTATCCAATGAGTCGACAAAAAAGTGTCTCTATTGGTCCAGTCATCGTGTTTGCGGATGGCTAATGGTGTTAGTTGCCATTCTGTTAGTAGGCGACGAAGTGTTTCTCCAGCCAACTTGTCATCACTTTCATTACCCACAATTCCCACATGCCCTGGCAACCATTGCAACTCGACACTCCTATTGCTAAGTAGGCTATGACGAATTGCGCTAAGTACTGGGTCACTCGATGGGCCATTAATGGCTTTTTGGCGGCAAGGCTGTCGCTAAAAATAATAACGTTTTGTTGGCTGGGAATATTGGTCGCAATTTCAATTGCCGTTTTGATGGCCCACAGCTCCACTTTATATGGAGCTGCCCTAAAAGGGAAAATTCCACAACATAGTGTGCGGGTGCTGCAGCCAAAAAGTCTCGAAACATTTTTTATATTCGGTTTTCGATATGTCCATGAGTGCTTGCTGCTATTTTTCTTTTGCTTCCTCTCGACTGTTAAAACGCGTTCCCCGTAATGGCTTTTTAACTCGATTGAACAGAAAGAAGTCATACGGAGCAAAATCAGATGAATTCGATGGTTGTTGGATGGTATTTGTTGCATTTTTCGTCAAAAAATTACGAATAATGATGGCACTGTGCGACGGTGCCATCGCACAGTGTTTTCTGCCCATAATTCTGTTCTCTTTTGGTGAATTGCTTTACGCAAACGTCTCATAACCCCCAAAATAATACTCTTTGTTTACTGCCCGGCCTTCTGGCAAAAATTCATGATGCACTACACCCGTTGTAATCCATGAAAACCGTGAGCGTTGCCTTCTTTTTTGACTGAAACGACGTGGTTTTTTTGGTCTCGGCTCATTTGGTGAACGCCATTCACTTGTCTGATGTCTGGATTGCGTGTCGTACTCATAAACCCACGTCTCGTCTCCAGTAATGATCCTTTTGATGAATGTGGGATCGGATTCAGCCTCGCAAATCATGTCTTTTGCGACGTCAACACGGTCTCTTTTTTGCATGAAATTGAGGTCTTTTGGCACCAACTTTGCTGCTACACGACGGAAACCCAAATCATTAACCAAAATGTCTTAGACGAATCCATAGGCAATGTTCAAGTCCTCCGCTAATCTCTCTGATGGTTAATTTACGGTTATTGACCAACATTTCTTTTATTTATCAATGTTTTCGTCGGTTTTCGATGTCGATTCTGCGACTGCGTTCATCATCTTCGATTGACTCACGATCACTTTTGAACCGCTCGTGCCACTGGTAAACGACCGTCTTCTTTAGAGAATCGTTGCCGAAACACTTTTCCAACATTTCCAACGTTCGCGAACCATTAAATCCGTTTTTTACGCAAAATTTAATACAAGTTCATTGTTGCAAATTTAAATCCATTTCTAAAATTGTAAAAAATCGCCAACACACACAGAGATACGAGGGTCATTCAACAAGTACTTAGCCTACAAATGAAATATGAAACTTTTGGAAAGGTGGCAATTTATTTTTCCACATAATCTCCTTCAAGCTCGATACACTTGGCCCAGCGATGCTCTAACTTTTATAACCCGTCCAAAAAATACATTTTCTCGAGGGAAGCAAAATAGGCCTCCGTGGCGACGATGACCTCCTCATTCGACCCAAATCTATTCCCGGCGAGTGATTTTTTCAGGTTTGGAAACAAAAAGTAATCACAGGGGGCCAAATCTGGAGAGTACGGTGGATGGGGCAGCAATTCGTAGCGCAATTCGACCAATTTGGCCATGGCGACGGCGGAGGTGTGAGCCGGCGCGTTGTCGTGGTAGAACAGCACTTTTTTGTTCGCAAAGCGGGGCCGCTTTTTCTTCAATTTGACGTCAAATCGGCCCAATAAGTCAGCATAGTAGCGCCCCGTGATTGTTTTACCTTTCTCGAGGTAATCGATGTGGATCACACCTTGTGAATCCCAGAAAACGGTGGCCATCACCTTTCCGGCCGATCGAACAGTCTTCGCCTTATTCGGAGCACGTTCGCCGGGTGAAGTCCACTGTTTCGACTGTTCCTTGGTCTCTGGTGTGTACCAGTGAATCCATGTTTCGTCGACGGTCACGAAACGACGCAAAAACTCCGCTGGATTGCGCTGAAACAGCGCCAAACACGTCGCCAATGTGGTCTCACGGTTGCGCTTGTTTTCCGGTGTGAGCAAACGCGGCACCCATCGCGCCGACAGCTTTCTCATGCCCAGTTCTTCGTGTAGAATATGATGCACCGTTCCTACTGCGATTCCCACAGTCTCAGCTATCTTGTGAACCTTCAATCGACGGTCTGCCAACACGAGATCGTGGACTTTTTTAACGTTTTCCTCCGTAGCAGCCGTTTTCGGGGCACCTGGGCGTGGCTCATCAAAAACCGACGTGCGGCCACGGACAAACTCGTTGAACCAATTCTTGACGGTTGCCCTCGAAGGAGAAGAGTCACCATACACAGCATCCAAGCGATCTTTGATTTCGCTGCGCGTTTTCCCTTCCAAAAACAAGAATCTAATCACCGAACGATATTGTTCTTTTTCCATTTTTGTGCAACCGACCGACACGCTCGCTTTCAAAGGCTCTCAAAACAAAACTAATGAAGGGAATCGACTGGAAAACTTTAACAGTAGACTACTAAAAGAATGTACCGCACGATGGTAAATTTCTTTTGTGACAGCAGTTCCATCGGGTGGTGAGGCTAAGTACTTGTTGAATGACCCTCGTAGATGTACTCTTGGCTACGTAACTTTTGCAAATGTCAAGCTATGATGCTAAGATTTAGAGGAAATATCAACAACAGATGTACCAACTTAACAACAAAAAAACAGAACTCAAATCGGAACGATGGTAGCGTCACACTCCCATCGTTCCGGGAACTTTTTGATCAAGGTGGTATTCCTTTTCTAATGACATTCTCACCATTGCAGTGACCTAGGACTTCTCTTTCTTAAAACAATCTATCATGCTATAAAAAATTGAATTGTTTCTAACTGGTCTCACGATTCAACTGACCGAAAATCGATTCTATCGTAAACCTCACACTTACAGGCCCCCAAATGGCCTCATAGCTGTGGCGCTTTTTCATCGCCCCCAGCTCATATGATATAGACGTTCTATACAAATAAACAAACGCACATCTTTGTTTGCGATTATCACGTGCCTAATTTTGTATGTAAATTCATTTTAACGTACGTTATTTTTAACGTACGCCATTTCTGACGTACTTAACTTTTAATGTACCTCATTTTTGATGTGCGTAATTTTTGACGTACGTGATTTTAACGTACGTAATTTTGGTTATGTCAAAATATTGGCATTTTTTTACGTAAAAAAGTTTTTTTTCTATAATTTTTTTTTTTATTAAACTAATTTTTATTTAAAATTAGCTTAAAAATTTTACTGACTCGTTTTTGCAATGCATGCAATTCTTGATTATGATAATAAGCAGAAGTAAATTGCAAATTACGTAATCTGCTCTATTCTCAAATTAGCTGTACAAATGATGAATAATCAATTTTATTTCATTTCTACGAAATTGCCTCATTTTTCATTGATTTTTGATTGATTAGTTTCGGCGTCAGCAATCTTTATTACTGGTGCGTGTACAAAAGTGTACTTTTACACAAATGCGCGGATATTTTTTACAAAAAAAAAACCATATTTCACATAACCATATTTGGTTAATCCATAAATTTCAATACGAATATTTGTTGCCTGTAATTTTTCTTTTTATATAATTTATAATTTATATGAATTTATTCGATTGATAATGCGTAATGTAATCGATTTGTAGAATATTAGAATCAAGTAAATTTGCAAAAGTTTAGTTTAACCTTAAAATTTAACACAATTTCTGCAACACTTTTCTGAGAGTAGTTTTCATCATGGCGTTAGTGAAAGCTTAACCTTCTGAACAAGTAAAGCCTGTAAATATGTTGGAGGCGCCGCATCTAAGACCTTATGGTATTGTAAAAATCAGTCCTGATACTGCACATTTAATACAATATAATCAACAAGTGCATAGATTTAGTTTATTTTAATTATTATTTTTTTGTATTGTTTATCAAATGTTTCCAATTCGTTTGTCAAGAGATTAATGCACGAAGATTTTTTGACATTGGGCGATTATGCTCGACCACTTTTGGCTTCCTGGCCAATTCCACAAGTGTTTGTTTCGTTTGCACGGAGAGTGTTGGGACATAATTAACTGCGGCCTTTTATTTATAAACTTTTCACAATTCCTCCCAAAGACCGACTGTTCTATTTCTGGTGCAATAAATTGAACGTCTTGTATTTGTTATTAGTTATCTGTGATTAGTAGTTGTATTTAGAATGTGGTTAAAAACCCTGTTCCCTGCCTCAGTCAACGAGGCCTATCATGCGCCACATACTGTGACTTGGGAAAGTATTTTTGTCAAAGGTGGAAGCAAGGGCTTTACTTCAAGAGCAGAACTGTATTATTGTAGTTTCAGAAGTGCAATGTATAAATTTAAAGTGCTGATTACTATTTTTCATCTATCATTGTCACATGGGTACACATTGCAATAACTAGAACAATACAAAATCTATGAACATTATAGATTGAATTAAAGTAATTTTATAGTTTAAGCGTAAACAAAAATAGAAAATGTTGGCTATAAATTCGACTAACCGACCTGTTCCTATAAATCGATGTTTAGTATATATTGGATGCTCCCAATTCATTCATTGTGTATGTGATTTAAGTGTTAGTTCACATAGGAAATAGAAAAACCAATATTCGAACAGATAGTTTGGTGCAAATTTTTTTTAAACATCTGTGTCCCAATAAACTTTTACCTCAGGGTCGAGTTTTCCTAAATACATAACCTTAAGTAAACTTGAATAAGAATTTTCAATTGAAAATATATGACATTTAATTTTCAATAACGTTGTCAGTAAAAATTTGTCAGTGAAAATTTATCAGTAAACATTTCACAAAAAAATTGTCAGTAAAAATTTGTCAGTAAAAATTTGTCAGTAAAAATTAGCAGTAAAAATTTGTCAGTAAATATTTTCAGTAAAAATTTTTATTAAAAATTTTCAGTATAAATTTGCAGTAAAAATTTGTCAGTATTAATTTACAGTAAAAATTTACAATAAAAATTTACAGTAAAAATTTATAGTAAAAATTTACAGTAAAAATTTATAGTAAAAATTTATAGTAAAAATTTATAGTAAAAATTTATAGTAAAAATTTACAGTAAAAAATACAGTAACAATTTACAGTAAAAATTTACAGTAAAAATTTGCTGTAAAAATTTATCAGTAAACATTTCACAAAAAAATCGTCAGTAAAAATGTTTAGTAAATATTTTTTAGTAAAAATGTGTCAGTAAAAATTCATCAATAAAAATTTTCAGTAAAAATGTTCAGTAAAAATTTGTCAGTAAAAATTTTTACTAAAAACTTGTCAATATAACTGTTCAGTAAAAATGTTCAGTAAAAATTTGTCAGTAAATATTTTCAGTAAAAATTTGTCAGGAAACATTGTCAGGAGAAATTTGCAGTAAAAACTTGTCAGTAAATATTTTCAGTAATAATTTTTATAAAAAATTTGTCAATAAAAATTTTCAGTAAAATTGTTCAGTAAAAATTTGTCAGTAAAAATTTGTCAGTTAAAATTTACAGTAAAAATTTATAGTAAAAATTTACAGTAAAAATTTACAGTAAAAATTTACAGTAAAAATTTATAGTAAAAATTTATATTGTAGTAAAAATTTATAGTAAAAGTTTATAGTAAAAATTTATAGTAACAATTTACAGTAACAATTTACAGTAAAAATTTACAGTAAAAATTTACAGTAAAAATTTACAGTAAAAATTTACAGTAAAAATTTACAGTAAAAATTTACAGTAAAAATTTACAGTAAAAATTTACAGTAAAAATTTACAGTAAAAATTTACAGTAAAAATTTACAGTAAAAATTTACAGTAAAAATTTACAGTAAAAATTTACAGTAAAAATTTACAGTAAAAATTTACAAAAAAAATTTACAATAAAAATTTACAATAAAAAATTACAATAAAAATTTACAGTAAAAAATACAGTTAAAATTTACAGTAACAATTTACAGTAACAATATACAGTAAAAATTTACAGTAAAAATTTACAGTAAAAATTTACAGTAAAAATTTACAGTAAAAATTTACAGTAAAAATTTACAGTAAAAATTTACAGTAAAAATTTACAGTAAAAATTATAGTAAAAATTTATCAGTAAATATTTTCAGTAAAAATTTTCAATACAAATTTTCAGTAAAAAGTTGCAATAAAAATTTGCTGTAAAAATTATTATTAATAATAAAGATTATAACTTTTTATTCAATCGCTATAAAAAACTATTTACCATAACTTATTCTATATTAACGTTTACAAAAGTATTTTTATATTTGTGTGATTCTGTTCAAATGGAAAAATATTACATTATGAATGTAGTTTTCGATCTTTTACTTAATAATAGTATATTTTTGGCGATATTTGCCTTTTCTTTCTCCTCGTTTATAAAATGGAAAACAATATTTTCAGTGATAAGCAGTGAAGTTCGTCCAATGCGGAAGCTTATTACTCGTAGTTTTTGTTTCGCTAATTACTTAGAATCGCATAAACTAAACAAACTAACAAAAATTACTATTTTATTACTCATTAATAATAATTTTATTTAATATTGTTTATATTACAATACTTAGAAGAACCAAGACTATAAATTGTATATAAATTATCATATTTGCATGTGATTTTGTTTATAGCGTCAGAGTTTATTATTTTTGGAGAGAATATTTATATTCGAGTATTTTATTAATTTCGAAACGGGGAACTGCACATATTATAATAATACTCGTAGTATAAGGTTTTTAGCATAATTTTATTGTATAAATAAACTTAAATCAATTTAAATGACTAAAAATTGAGGAACCTTTTCTGAAAGCGTACTCAGTGAAAATTTTTACACTTAAAATTATTTTGATAGTAAATATTTTTTAACTATGAAATATTTTATGGTGGAAATATTTACAAGGAAAATTTTTTGCAGTAAAAACTTTTACGGTATAAATTTGGATTGTGAAAATTATTATAGTAAAATTTTAACAATGAAAGTCTTTGTAATGAATTTTTTTATAATTAAATTTTTTAAATGCAAAGCTTTTAGTAAAAATATTTTCAGTTAAAATTTTTACAGCGAATATTTATGAAAGCGAAAGTGTTGACACAGTAAAAATTCTTGCAGTGAAAATATTCTGCAGTAAAAATGTACAGTGTGAAAATTTTTGACGCTAGCAATTTTACACAGTGAACTTCCTTGCGACAAAAATTTGTAACTGATAACATTTTTGTTACCGTTAAAATATTTACATTAAAAATGTTTGCAGTAAAAATTTGTCCAGTTAAAATTTTAATATTGAAAATACACCAAAAATTTTTACAGGAACAAAATTTGCAGCTAAAAATATTAAAAAGAAAATTTTTGTAGTAAACATTTTTGTATTGAAATTTTGGCAGTGAAAATTTTTAATATTGAAAATGTTTGCACAGAAAGATTTGACAGTCAAAAAACTAACACATTAAAAATGTTGCAGTGAAAATGTTTGCAACTACAATAAAATTTTTTGATGTGTAAGTTTTTACTATAAAATGTTTGTTATGTAAGACTTGTCTTGAAAAATATTTTATTGTGAAATTATTATATTTCACAGCTTTAACGATGAAATTTTTTATTGTATGAAAACTTCTGTTGTGAAAATGAACATTTTTTGAAAAATTCTTTCAATAAAAAATATCTGCGCTTAAAAATTAATATTTTACAATTGGCTCATTAATATCGACTATTGCCTAAAAAAAATTATATAGAAAATTATTGAACAGATGCCAAAAACATGGGCTTTTAGTAATTCGATTAAATTTTCTTTATTTAAAAGATTCTTTAAGAGTGCAAAAATGCAGTAATGAAAATTGTTTATAAAAAGTGCCGTCATTGCAAGAATAGCCTTATTCGTTCCCTGTTCTTCGGGGGGGGTAAAGAATGTTTCTTGTCAAGCATCTAAAATTTTCTAAATGCGAAATAAATTCTAATGCGAATACTTCCCAGTGTCAACTATTAAAAAACAATTGAAAAGTGGCATGATTTCATTCTCAAATTTAAACAATTCTGATGGCATTCAACGATAGGCCAAATGAAATATTTCAATTTTTTTTTTCAAAATCGAAATTTATTACATTTTTTGATGACAATCACGATTAAGTTAATCAAATTCATGAAGTCTGCGATGGCAAGGATTGAACATGCAACAATGATGATCCTGTTGATAGCCATGATGATTATGGTCACAAAGAGCGGACAGACGATAGGGATGATACTCGTATTATTTATGATCAGTTCTATTTGTCAATGATGAGCTAGAAACGAACTGAAGCGATGCACATTTTCTTCTAAACATCTTGAATTTATCGAAATTTTACGCACAATTTTTATTTTTATTTTCCTTTTTATTGTTTTAATATACGAAAAAATTGTCTAAATTTTATTATTTTAACTGTAAGACAATATTTTATGATGTACTCGTATTTTTACACAGTTTTCAAAATCGTCTGCATTCGTTTAGATTGAAAAATTTAGGTCAGAATTGAAAAATAAAGGATTTTTCGTCTATTTTATATTAAATGCTACAAAGTAGTTTCACGTTGTAGTTAATTTTTTTAATTTCTAACTTTTATTTTTCTAATCAATTTTTATTAGAAATTTTATAATTTTTTTCGTTCGATTGTCAAATTTTTCTCATAGAATTAACGAAATTTTGATTTTTTTAAATATACTATGCATTATGTAAAAGGCATCGCTGAAAGCTATTTGGTAGAACTGCAAACTTCTCCTCCACAGGTCATTCAATAAGTCCTTAGAAAATCAAAGAAATTGCGCTTGTAGTGTCGGTATAGATTTTTTGTAAGTAGCATTATTGACAGAAAAGCTGTCAAAATTTTACCTCAATCCATAGCGTTCATCAAAAAGTAATGCTTTATCAATACACGAAATTCGTCTTTATCCATTTTTTTTTCAATAACAAAAGTTGCTCCACTCAAAATGCTATATCTCACGAACCAATCGACCGATTGCTGTCAAATTTTGACAGGAAATCATTTGAAGCATGGTGCTTTTTTGATAATTAAAAAACCATCTAGACGTCAACCTTATAAACTTTTCAGCCGAACTGTTAAGTCAATTTTTATCGTCGATTAAAGTTAACGACATTTATTTGTGCATAACAATGGAAAAAAGCGAGTTTAGGGCTGTCATCAAACATCTCCATTTGAAAGGTTTAAGCCCGAAAGAAATCAAAGCCGAGTTGGATGCAGTTCATGGCACATCTGCACCTATGTTTGCGACGGTTTACAATTGGGTGAATGAATTTAAACGTGGCCGTTCATCCACAAAAGATAAACATCGTTCAGGACGCCCAGTTGAGGTGTCAACTCCTGAAATCATCGACAAAATCCACGATCTGATTTTGAACGATCGGCGAATTAAAGTGCGCGAATTAGTTGAGGCCACGGGCATATCACAAGGTACAGTCGCTTCAATTGTGCATGAAAAATTGTCTGTGAAGAAAATTTCGACAAGATGGGTGCCGCGTTTGCTCTCAGAGGAGAATAAGCGCAATTGTGTAGTGGACTCTGAGGCTATGTTGGCACTCTTTCATCGCAATCCTGCCGAATTCCTTCGTCGATATGTCACTGTGGATAAAACCTGGATACACTACTACACTCCAGAAACGAAGAGACAGTCATCACAGTGGATTTTCAAGGGTGAACGGGCTCCGAAGAAGGCAAAAACTGTGCCATCGGCCGGCAAGGTGATGGCCACGGTCTTTTGGGATTCGCAGGGCATCATTTTTATCGACTACTTGGAAAAAGGAAAAACAATAACAGGAGCGTATTACGCGTCGTTATTGCAACGGTTGAGCGAGGAAATCAAAGAGAAATGCCCCCATCTGAAGAAGAAAAAAATCCTCTTGCATCAGGACAATGCGCGTGTGCACACCTGCGCTGTTTCCATGGCCAAAATTGTGGAATTAAGAATGGAATTGTTGCAGCATCCCGCTTATTCACCAGATTTGACCCCGAGTGACTATTTTCTTTTCCCCAATCTGAAGAAATGGCTTGGTGGACGACGGTTCACTTCCAACGAGGACGTCATTGCTCAAACGGATGAGTATTTTGCAGAACTTCCGAAATCCTATTTTTTGGACAGGATAAAAATTTTGGAAAAACGGTTGGAAAAGTGTATAGAGTTAAAAGAACATTATGTTGAAAAATTAAAATTTTTTTTTTAAAAACAGTTTTTTTCCATCTTTTTCTAAGGACTTATTGAACGACCCTCGTAGCTTGTGCAGGATTATCCAATTTACGTTTTCAAAAGCAAAGTTAAATAAAATATATTTTAAATTTAAAATATAATAAAATATTTATTAAATTGTATTTCTTGAATTTTGCCATTTTGGTGTTCTTTTTTCAAGCAGAGCATGGTGCAATTTGATCAGTTGTTGGTGGTAGCGGTGGGCATTGACAGTTTCACCAGGTTTCATCATCTCATAGTAGACGATACCCTGCTGATCCTACCAAACGCACACCATCGTCTTCCGTCCGAAGCGATTTGGTCTTGGGGAAAATGTTGTTGGTTGGCCGGGATCAACCCACGATTTCTTGCATTTAGGATTCTCGAAATATACCCACTTTTCATTGCCTGTCACTATCCGATGCAGGAACGACTTTCTTTTTTGTCTCGCGAGCAAGATTTCGCATTTGTTTTGGCGTCGCTCCATCTGCCTATCGTTCAATTGATGCGGCACCCATTTTCCAATTTTCCCCATGGCACGCAGACGCATGGAAATGGATGGTTGAGTAACACCCAATTGCTCCGTGAGCATTTTTTTCGATTGGGTATCGTTTTCGTCCAAACGAATTGATGGTCTCATCGTCTTCGTCCAACGAACAGGCAAACGACCCTGAAATTGATGGTCTTCAACCTTCCTAGGCCGATTTTCACGCTTCTTGTCCCACAAGTCAAAATTGCCGTCTTTGAACCGACGACACCAATCTCAGCATGTTGTTTCCGATAAAGCACTGTCACCATAGGCCTCCATTAGCATTCGATGCGATTCGGCAGCCGATTTATTCAAATTGAAGCAGAACAGCAGTGTTTCCCGCATATGCTCCTTTTCTGGCACAAAACTAGACATGATTACCAAAGGAAAAATGTATGTTGTTGTACGAAATTGCTGATAATGTGCACTGATTAATGTTGACAGATGTCAAACTCATAAAAAAAAATATGGCGTGTCCATGGTAGCTTAATACGCTCACTCACGCCATCTATGACCAAACAGCGGATTTAAGCTTATACACCTGGTATAAAATTAAAAAGAGGACTTGGAAAAGGAGTTGTCTGTAAAATTATTTTAAACATATATATTAGTAAAAGTTTTTGACAACGTATTACAATAAAAAAAAATATACCATTTTTATTATTGAGAAATTTACTTTAAGAAAAGGCAATAATTTTTGGACTCAAATAAGCAATTCTTTAGGAATATTTTCTCCGTTCAAGAATCACAAATTGAATTTGTAAAATTTTCAAATTCTACTTGCTCTGAAAAATGTGTTCTTTCATTAAACTGAATAAATACTTTGACGCAATCTTCTTGAATTTAAACCAAATTTATGGAGAAATGGGAATTTCTAAAGTTGAAGCGAAAACTTTTAAATTTGATTATCACCACAGCAAACCAACTAATGGCTTTAATTAAATTGTCACACATTAGAACGAAAACAAACAGTTAACATGTTCATATTGTTGCTGTACAAATTATGATCGGCATTTAAGTTTAGGGCCAAAGAAGAATATTTTTGCTGGCAAATCTTTTAAATTTCCCAAAAAGAAAAAGAAAAAAATCAATACAAAAATAATCAAAAATTTTCACATTCATGCATTATTAATTTACAACCACTTCAAATACGAATCAAAAGAATTCATTTTCGGTTCGTTTAATTTTATTAACAATTCAATTAGCAAGAAAATCGGTCAAACAATTCAATAACAGAAACTTAATTATGAAATATCTTATCTAGATTTGAGAAGTCAATTTTTATCTGTGATTTAAAGGCGCATCCAAGAATTTCTAAATTATTTTCCTTAAACTATGAAAAATACTGTCAGTTTTTTTTCTTCAAAAATTTGTCTATTAAAAGTATTGAAATTGTGGACTAATCCACAAAAATATACTAGAAAAAAAATTATTCTTGAAAAAAATTTAAACTTTGTTATTTTTTGAAGGTACACTACTGCCCATAAGTATTTCCATACCTAAAATATTCCGAATTTTTCATTATTATTCTTACAAATTATTATGTCACATCTCTTAAATTAATAACTTCTATATACTTAAAACATTCTTATCAGTAATTTTTCTGAAGTTCCTGGTAGGGACCTTCTCACCATTTGCAAAGTCCGCCCTAAGTGCTCTGCTAATCTTGGGCAGCCACTCCATTTATTCCAGTTTTTTTTTCAGTTGTTTTCTAAAAATGCAGGATTCCGCAGGCGACATTTATTTTTCAAGAATATCTTTTCGAAGCTTCTTTTTCATATTTACCTCCATTCTAAACATATTTTTATCAAAAGAACCCCATATCACAAGGGAACCTCAAGCATGCTTACAGAAAGCACCAATCACCAGTCCGATATTGTGATCTGCGCACGAAAGTGTCGCGCTTTCTACTAAAAATCTGAAATTTAATGAAAAATTCATTTCATAGGACAAATTTTCATTTTTAGCAATCTCCAATTTTTATATTTTTTTATATGTGCGGAATAATGGCTCTCTAACAGCTACTCGGCCATGGAAATCTGCTCTTTTAGGGTCTCGTTAAAACATGTCTGACCCATATTTAATTGGGATTGTATTTTTGTTATGTGAAGACATCTACTTCGTTTGTTACTTGTCGCTATTATTTTATCTTTAAAAAAAATCATAATCCTGAGATGGCCAACATGTGGAATATAGTATATATTTTTCAAAAAGAACAAGGCGTAGCAGAGAAGTAAAGAAACTGTTTTTTTTATACGTCAATGTTTTTTTTTATACGTCAATGTTTAAAGTTGTTCTCATGAGCACTGAGCAGTGCTGGACGGTTTTAGTCAGAATCTCCTTTAGCTCCTCGATTAAGTTCCTTTGAGTGATATATCTATCATTAGACATAACATCACAGGCCGCCTACGACTATAGGTATTGGGATACATATCTGAGTATTCCATTGCATGCAATGGATTTTGCCAGTTCAGCTGACTAGATCCAGTTAGTTGCAGCCAGTACGCTTAAATCCAACTTTCGACATTCCAGCACAACTTCGATTTCTTGCTTAGACAACCTCATGCAATGGAACATTCAGCCTGGTTCGCTCTTTACTTTAACTATTTTCCATTCCCTCTATTCACCTTTCTTCATGTTCCGTATATAAAGTAGTTAAACAATTCTTCAATTGGTAGCAAGGCCTACTTAAACTTGCAGTGATAACATCCGGGATAACTGGTGTCCCTCACCTCCAGTCCTAAGACAAAGGTACCTTATCTGTCTGATCAGGCACCGTGTATTTCAACACCGTGAATAACCTGTTCCTCGTGGTAACAGATTTGCTTAAAAAGTACTTGTGCGGTACTCTCACTCAAAAAGCTACAGTGAGGAAGACCCGTAGGCAACTTCTGGTATTGATGTTTGTTTGATCATTCTCCCAGAAGCGACTTCGTTGCGGGAGGATGTTATCGATAATACCAATATGACGTAAATTCTAGTGTTCTTTTTTATTATGGGGAAGACGAAAAAGTTCCATGGAATTAAATCAGGTGAATAGGGAAGTCTTTTAACCCGATATAGACTCGTTGATGAGGACGGCCGTGTAACAGGGGGCGGATTCATGGTGAAGAATTCAAGTATCTGTAATATCTCATCTGACGAAGACTTCTTTTTTTCAATGTTAAAGGCCTCCCTGAGCAAGTTTCGTCTTTCACTATTTTCTCGGTACTCCAAAAATTCCCTTTGCCACCGAAAAAACTTAGGGTCGCGGTAAGGAATGTTGCAACTTTTTGTTTGTCAAACTTGCGGGTGAGGCTTACACATATATTATTGAGAGAACGTATCGCAACTGGTTCTACCGCTACAAAAGTGTTGATTTCGACGTGCAAGACAAGGAGCGTCCCGGACTGGTCAAACGCAACAAGGACTT
Source organism: Atherix ibis (assembly GCA_958298945.1). Taxonomy (NCBI): domain Eukaryota; kingdom Metazoa; phylum Arthropoda; class Insecta; order Diptera; family Athericidae; genus Atherix; species Atherix ibis. Next base: position 70,591,329 of record OY282609.1, on the reverse strand, counting down.
ACGGATTCATTGGGCGTAACTCATCAAGCCAATTCCCATTGGGTGCCGTATGTGTTGAAGCCGAGCGATGTCGAGCGGCGTTTTTTCACGAGCGAACAGCTGCTCCAACGGCAAAAAAGAAAGGGCTTTCTGCATCATATTGTGGCTTGCGATGAAAAGTGGATCCATTACAATAATCCAAAGCGAAGAACACATACGGGCGCTCAACGGCCAAGCCAAACATCTATGTCTCAAAGCTCATACTATGTATTTGACGGGAGCAACTCGGCGTGGTATATTATGAGCTTTGCAACCGGCTAGAACCATTGTAGGATCTCGTTTGAGCCGAGCATTGAATTAAAAATAGCCACAACACGAGCAAATGCACGACAAAGTAATTTTGCAATACGGCAACACTCAGCCACATGTTGCTAAGATGTTTAAAACCTACTTGGAAATACAGAAATGGGATGTTCTGTCACACCCGCCATATTCTCCAGAATTTTGAAGGGAAAAAATGGCGGTTCCATTTGTACTCCCAGTTACGGAACAAAATATAGAAATTTGCTATAGAAATGTGTTTGTATAGGGTTTTTCAATAAGAGTGATTTGATTTCTAAGTGACGTTTCGGCCATTTATAATATATCATGATCTGTATTTTTTTTTCATTGTATTCAGTAATGTTTACAATTTTATCATGGAGAGATATATGCAAGAACAACGTTTATAAATTATTCATTTTTATTATCAAAATAATCGTTCTCCAATTGCAACTTTTCGTGCGCTCACTTTCATCTGAGTGGTGCGGTAAATAAACAAAACTGTCGATTCTGGTGCGAAGAAAATCCACAAATTATTCATGAACACCCATTATATTCACCTAAATTGATAGTTTGGTGTGGTTTTTGGTCTGGTGGAATCATCGGTCCGTACTTCTTTCGAAATGAAGCTGGTTATACCGTTACTGTCAATGGAGAGCGGTATAGATCGATCAACTTTTTATGGCCGAAATTGGACGAAGTTGATCTTGACAACATCTGGTTCCAACAAGACGGGGCTACGTGCCACACAGCACGTGCAACAACCGAATTATTGTGAGAAAAGCTTGGAGATTCGATTTTTTCAAGAAATTGTGACTTTGAATGGCCTCCAAGAAGTTGTGACTATTTCTTGTGGGGTTATTTGAAGTCATTGATCTTTAGCAATAAACCAGACTCTCTTCAAGCTTTAGAAGGCAATATTGAACATGCTATTCATGACATACGACTTGATTTAGTGGAAAAGTGCTCGAAAATTGGGTTCACCGAATTCGTTCCTGCAAAAGAAGTCGTGGAGGCCATTTGAATGACGTTTTATTCAGAACTTAATTATTTCGATTGTACTTCACATTAAATAAAGAACATTTGAATTTCCTATACAATTAGTGTGTTTTTTTTTAAAAAAGAAATCATATCACTCCTTTTGGAAAACCCTATATAATAGAAATAATTTTAATTTAATGATGGCGGAGTTTTAACTTCGGCAGAACATATACTAAAATTTGAACAATACAAAGAAGATAAGCATGCCCCTTGCGTAAGTATGATACACAAAATTTTGCTGCGTTTCTCATTTTTTATTCAAAAATATCAAAATGAACGATACGAACAGTATACAAGAAATATTACAGATAATAATTCACTATAGACAGCAACATCACACCCAGTGGGAAAAGTCGGACAAAGAAAAGACTTAAGCACTTATTCAATATTTTGACTCCACGGAAGCCATAGAAGATTAGACACAAAAAAAAGCAGAATAAGAAAATTCTACTTCCTATGAGTCCCCCATCCAAAAATTTTGTGCCATCCGAAATTAAATATTTAATCCATCAACTTCCCAATATAAAGCTCCTGATTATGATTTAATAACCATTCCTATATCGCCAAACAAATCTCCAAAAATACTCTCTTATCCCTAACCTATATATTCGATAGCCAGTAAGCTCTCCATACTCGTGTAGACCTATCGAAATATTTTTGAAAAACTTTTTAAATCGCCTTTACTCTCCCCTTGAAGATGCTAAAATGATCCTGGATCACCAAATTTGGATTCCGTTCAGAATACTCCACAATCCAACAATATTATCTTGTGGGGCTAATACCATATGATTTTGATCGTATGTATCGCCCTGGACTGACACTTTCAAGTTACAGTTAATACTGATTGATCTGAAATATGCCCTATTACAGCTGGTGTGCGTCAAGGCGGTATCCTTGGTTCACACCTACTCAATATTTATACCTTCGATATTCCAACTAATTCCAAAACTTTGACAGCCTTCTATGCGAACTATAACACTATTCTTACATCTCACTTCAATATCCAAATAGCCTCAAAATATCTACAATCCCACATTAAAAATCTCCAAGACTGGTTATAAAGAGTGTTCATGTTACCTTTATCCACCAAAAGACAAAGTACGCTACCTGCGAATAAACCTAAACAAAGGACTTACTTAGAATCCTCACATGAAATTATAAAAACTTGATCTTAACAGACGTCAACCAATCAAAACTCTCATTAAAGAACAAACTTTTAATCTACAACATAATTTTAAAACCGATCTGGATAAATGGAATTGAACTCTGGAGTTCAAAATCCTCCGAAAAATCGTTGCTGCTCCATTTTATGTTCGTAACAAAGTTATCCATCGTGACTTTAACGTTCGCTTTGTTCATAGTTTATGTGTTACTCGTTATAAAAAGTTGCATTCCATCTTTTACTTTATCCCTAAACACTCATCAGTGTTTATAGTAAATCTGGCCAATCGGCGTTTACTCTCACATGTGTACGTCTTACCAGGTGCATAAGCTTAAATCAGCTGTTTTTTAGTCAGAAAACATGTTTCCTTTATAGAAAGCAAAAACAAATTTATTCAAAGTTTATGGATACCACGCCAAAAAAATTCCTTCTCTTTCGAGACAAACCCCTCATTAAGCCATTTTCAGACATCTTCGTAAGAATTGAAGTGCTGCTCACCGAGCGCATGGCCCATCGACGAAAACAGGTGGTAGTCGGAATGGGCCAGTTCTGGTGAATAAGCGGGGTGGGGTAGCATCTCCCAGTTGATTGTCTCCAAGTATTTTCGGACCATTTTTGACGTGTGCGATAGTGCGTTGTCGTGGAGAAAAATCAGCTTGTCATGTCTTTGTTAATAATCCGTCCTTTTTTCAAGCAGAGCACGGTGCAATTTGATCAGTTGTTGATGGTAGCGGTGGGCATTGACAGTTTCAGCAGGTTTCAACCTGCTGATCCCACCAAACGCACAGCATCGTCTTCCGTCCGAAGCGATTTGGTCTTGGGGAAGATGTTGATGGTTGGCCGGGATCAACCCACGATTTCTTGCGTTTAAGATTCTTGAAATATATCCACTTTTCATCGCCTGTCACAACCCGATGCAGGAACGACTTTCTTTTTTGTCTGGCGAGCAAGATTTCGCATGAGTTTTGGCGTCGCTCCATCTGCCTATCGTTCAAGTCATGCGGCACCCATTTTCCGATCTTTTCAATTTCCCCATGGCACGCAGACGCATGGAAATGGCTGGTTGAGTAACACCCAATTGCTTTGCGAGCATTTTTTGCGATTGGGTATCGTCTTCGTCCAAACGAGCCTGCAATTGATGGTCCTCAACCCTCCTAGGCCGATTTTAACGCTTCTTGTACCACAAGTCAAAATTGCCGCCTTTGAACTGATGAAACCATAGGCCTCCATTAGCATTCGATGCGATTCGGTAGCCTATTTCTTCAAATTGAAGCAGAAAAGCAGAGCTTCCCGCATATGCTCTTTTCCTGCCACAAAACTAGACATGATTACCGAAAAAAAAATTTATGTGGTTGTACGAAATTGCTAAAAATGTCAAACTCAAAAAAAAAGTATGGCGTGCCCATGGTAGCTTAATACGCTCACTCACGCCATCTATGACCAAACAGCGGTTATAAGCTTATACGCCTGGTAGATTTACTCTTAGAAAAACAATGACACAAAACTTTTTATCAGGCCAACTTAAATTTAAAAATTCTTAAAATGAAAGTTTGTAAAAACGAATGAAAATTTTTTCTACCAAATTTAAGTAATTTAATAATTTTTATATAATCTGATCATACAAGAATTTACATTTTTATTGATAACTATTATTTAATGTCATATAAATATAAATTAAGATGGTGTTGGTCACATAATATTGTACTAACTGTAATTAGAAACATTTACAATACTTAATATTATCCACGTCTATTGACTTTACTTGGTCGACCTCTAGTACCCTTAGCACTTGTAGAACGACGACGAGTCGTTTTTCGAGTTTTCGCTGGCGATCTCTTGTTGAGCCTTGGTTTGCGAAGAGTCGTTTCTGGAGTTGGTGTCGAAGCCCTGTTACGCTTAGGTCTTAGCCTTCGAGGCTCTGACATGACAACATCGAATTCATTCTCAGCCGCTTCACTTACATTCCCATCGTCACTGTCATCAGCATCTTGGTCTGACTGAGGCAAATCCGGATTAGATGGTGTCCGATTTAAGTTGATAATAAGACGAACCCTACCCTCTTTTTCGGAGAGAAATCCCATCGATTTAGCCAAGTGGACAGCTTCATCCACTTGAGGTAATTCAATAATCTTTAAAGCAGCTGCATTGCGCAGATTCATTCGGATATCCTCGACATTGGATACTAAAAGTAAAAATTTATTTATTTTATTATCTAATTGAATAGAAGAAATCCACCTACCACGACCAGGTGAATCATTTAGCATGTGAATAATGCTTAAAGCCAACTGTCCGTTATTCATTATTATTTTTATTTCTTAGACACTTTTTTTTTACAAAATATATTTTTTTTTAAAATAATTTAATTGAATGAACTCACAATAATAGCATTAAAAAAAAACGCTAAGGTTGCTAAAATTCATTTTTCTAAATAGTCGTCATTAGTTTGTAATTTACAAAATGTTTTGTTAAGTGTTAGTTTTAATGAAAATTGTATTAAAATTAAAGTAGATTTTCCCTATTGTATAAAAAATAATAATAATAATTTCCAAAGTATGATGAAAAAAACTTTTTTAATTGTTTTATAGGAAAATTTACTGGCCAATAGTATAAAACACTCCATAAAATGTTTGCTTTTCGAGAATTTATTCTGCTTTGGACTATAGTTGTTGAGCTGTTTATTTTGACAGAAAATATAACATAACAAAAAAAAATCCAAAAAATTATACATGTTCGTTAAAATGCTACTTCTTGTGATCCCCCAGGATGCTATTGCTTTATAGCAAACAACGAGGGTAGGGATTTATAAGGTGGTTGTTGTTTGAAAAAAATCAAGTGAACGCTTCTTAGTGAATCTGTAAACATGGAACTAATTGGTCATCGTTATGTGTAAGAATACTTTTATTTGAAAAGTCCCAGTCCAACCAATATCAAAACCGAGTTATACACTACTCCGGAGGAGTCTGCTCCTTCGTTTTTTTTTTAATTTTATTTGGCAGGTTTCATTTCTACGTTATTGTACAATTTTTACATAACACATATATATGCATTTATACACATAGACATGAGACACAGTCGCTCCTGTGGAGCATATAGCGGCACTAGAGACTCTGTGAACTCTCTCCATCTGCTTCTGTCTTTGGCTAGCCTTTTCACTTCCGACCATGACTTGGCAATTTGTTGGTGTTCGCGCTCGACTGATCTTCTTCAAGTGATCCTTGGTCGTCCTCTGCTGCGATTGCCCTGTGGGTTCCAATCTAGTGCCATCCTTGCTATGTCCGTAGGTGGTTTTCGCAAGATGTGGCCAATCCAACTCCATTTCCTGCGTTTGATGTCAGCTAGCAGGGGTATTTGCTTCGTGAGCAGAAGCAGCTCATCGTTCGTTATCCAGTTCGGCCAGAAGATCTTGCTTATACGCCACAAGCAAGATCTTCTAGCCTTATTCAGGCTTAAGAGTCGTGCTGTCGGTTACTTTCCATGTTTCGCAGCCGTACAGCAGGACTGGTTTGACGTTTGAACTGAATATTCGAAGTTAAGTGCTATGGAGAGGGGGTTGGAACTCCACACGTTCCCAAGTGAGGTGTACGCTTGTCACGGCTTGACGATCCGCGTTTTGGATGTCTGTTTCAGTTCCTCCATCCTTGCTGAGCATGCTACCAAGGTAACAGAACTTTTCGACATCTTCAACTTGGGTACCGTGTAGCATCAAGGGCCTCTCGCAGGTGGCGCCGATACGCATCAATTTGGTCTTCTTGATGTTGATTCTCATCCCCACTTCTTCGGCGTTGGAGGCCATAGCATTCAGTTTCTCATGAATGCCGTTAAAGGTGTGAGACATGAGGCATATGTCATCGGCGTAGTCCAGGTCGTGGAGCTTCTCACGGATGCTTCTTCTTGTGCTGTTTCTTGATAAGGTGTTTTTTTATAGCTTGGGGCTTATCAGGCCAGCGAAGCAACCCCCAATGACGTTGGGGGACCCTACGGACTACATATATATAAGGCTTGTGGTCGGCCTCTCACCCCGGCACCAATGCCGAGATGGCGGCGGCGGGCATCGAACCCGCTATCTACCGAGTGTGAGTCGGTCGACTTGACCACTGCACCACACACTCGGCGCTCCTTCGTTTACAATCAAAAATTATTTCATTAGGTGTCAGAGTTTAAACGAGGCCGTACGAGCTGCCAAAATTAGCATCGCAGTGGTCGCCGAAATGAGCTGGTCATGCTAGAAATGCTGAATAAAATTCACAAAATGGTATTGGATGACCGTCGACTAAAAGTACAAGAGATAGCAGACATGGTAGGCATTACAAAAAATGCCGTCCCTGGCATATTGATTGAAAATTTAGACATGAGCAGGCTGTGCGCAAGTTGAGTGCCGCGTTTGCTCACAATGGAACATTAACAGCATCGTGAGGAGGTTTCAATCAAGTGTTTGGCGTTGTTTCGTCCGTTGTTTCTTGGGCAGTGTAGCATATAGCTCCATTCTGTCGGAATCATAAGTCGTCGACATCCACAAAAATAGGCTCTAAAATATTGGTTACCATGTCTTCATTTTCGAAAAATACGGACCATTGATGCCTTTTTTTTGTATGTTTAGATTAATGAGGTACAGGGGGAAACCTTCGAAAGGTGATCGCCTGGAAATTTTTCCTGCCAGACGAGTTATGCGAGCTTTTACCTCGCTAAAACCTAACCTGCACCTCTAACCTTGCTCCCGGAACGATGGTTCCTCGGCGGCACTCTTTGTAAATACTACTTCGCCGGGGCGTTTTTATTTGATGCTACTGCTGTCCCGATGCTATGACACCTCGCAGCCTATTCTTCGTACGTTGTGTGGAGATCCTTGATAATGGATTCCGCGTACTCTACAATTCTGTTCCAAGCCAATTGGCTCATCAGCATGCACTCCACTATGTTTTCTGGACTGATGGAACAGTCCAGATTTCTCTCCAGTTCTGCCCGTGTCCCCTCGTAGAGGGGGCACTGGAAGAACACGTGTTCTGCGTCTTCGATCACATCGCGGCAATGATGACAGTTTGGGGAGTCAGTTCTCTTGAATCTGTGCAAGTATGCCCGAAAGCATCCATGCCCAGTCAAGAGTTGGGCGATGTAATAGCCGACTTCCCCGTGCAGGCGAGTGACTTATGAGTCCACCGACCCTTCGTCGAGCTGTCCCATCTCTCTTGCCAGAGGCGAAGACTCTCGGGTCTCTCCTCTTCACAGAGGACCTTTCGCCGCTCTTCCTTCTTCCTACGATGTTGGCGTTCCCGCTCTCCTGCCAGGGTGTCGATGGGTGGGCATGATGCCACGACGTTGTCTTGCGGTATGTTGTTAGCTCTAGCGATTTCGCCCACACTGGTGTTCTGTATAGCAAGACGGAGGTAACCACAGTTGCCAGTAGTCGCCTTCGGATTTGCCTGGGGCCTCCGATATTGGGCATTATCCGCGAAAGTACGCCCTGTACTGCTGATGCCTTCCTGCTGACGCTGGAGATGTGCTCTTTGTAGTTGTGTCTAGCATTCAAGACCATTCCTAGATACCGGATGTAGGGTAGCGACCGGATGTCGTGGTCGCCTACTCTTATGGTGATGGTCTCCATTTTCTTCCGGCTACTCACAAGGAGTGCCTCGGTCTTATGTTCCGCCAAAGACAGGTCTGCCGATGTCATCCACTGTCTTATCCTCCGGATGGTGGTGGAGAATGCGGCTTCCAGTTCCTCCAGGTGTTTGGCTACAAGGACAACCGCCACGTCGTCCGCAAAATCCACGAGTGTTGTGTTTGTCGGTAATTCCAGATGGAGTAGGCCGTCGTACATGACGTTCCACAAGAGTGGCCCAGGAGAGAGCCCTGAGGTAGACCAATGATGCCTCAGACCATAAAGCGCACCATACACTAACACTTGATGAATATGTATAATGGTTATTGAAAAGCTGCTTTTGGATTTATAGATGCCCAAATGCAATAATTTTCCTTATTAATATAGCCCCGTCTAAGTGAAAATGAGCTTTGCCCGACAATCTTCAATGATCCAATCAGAGAAATTTCGCCATTTAAAATGAGCTGGTGTCTTAAATTCTTGCACCGATTACACTTTATAAGGCTTAAGAGCCAAATCCTTGTGCAAAATTCATTCGCCATGTGGTCATTGTAGACAGGGCCAACTGTAACGCAGGCCGTGAAACAGTTAAAACCGGATCCTTTACAACACTTTCACTCCCCGAAGCAATATTTTTAGCTGAACTATTTTTGATTGTAGGCTCAGATGGACAATAATTATGACTAAAAATATCGTGAATTTTACGTAATGTAGTTTTTGTATATTAACCATTTTAATAATAGACTGTTATGGTAGCCTTTGCGATAGTTTTGATGATTTGTTCGTTACCTAAAGTTTAAATAGCAAAGGCTATGTATGGAGTTTTTGGTCAGTTTTAATGCCTCTGGTAACACTAATTCCAGAAAATTCCATGAGTCGATGAAGGTTCGTCCAATCAACGGCGACCCCGATCCTACGATACGAAGACGACACGAATGAGCTGGCATCATCATTATGATATAAATTTAAACAAGGCATTCGGCGTCAGTCATTGAAGTCGAAAGGCGTCAAATCGTACGATCTAAGCGGCAAACTCACCGATCCGAAATGTGAGATAAATTGTTTACCGAACTCATCTCTCAATATGTCCATTGTTGCACGTGCTGTGTGGAATGTATCGCCATCTTGTTGAAACCACATGTCGTCAAGATGAAATTCTTGTATTTGTAACAAAAAAAAAGTTCGAAATCATCGAGCGATAGCGAGTACTATTGACGGTAATGTTGCGGCCAGCATTATCTTTAAAGATGATTCCACGGGTGCAATGGCAGTGGTTGTACATCAGACCAAATGAGACAATTTTGCTTATTCACATACCCATTTAACCAGAAATGAGCTATGTCGGTAAACTCAATTTTTTGATTAAAAAAACGGATTTTCCTCAAGTTTTTGACTCGACGCTTTGGCAGGTCGTTCGGCTTCAGTTCTTGCACGATCTCTATTTAATACACTTTCAGACCAAGATCCTTGCGTGAAATCTTCCACATAGTCGAGTAACACAATTCCAATTGCTGTAAAGGGTGACGGATGGACAAAACGCGGTCTTCACCAATACTGGACGCTACGGCAGCAATATTTTCCTCTGTACGCACACGGGTTGGTAATTTGATGTGCATTAGCGTAAATTTCCTGTGAAATTTTGTCACGATGGCTTGAATTGCATGATCAGTAGGCCGATTATGACCACCATAAAAATACATTGCTTGCTCCAGAGTGGGCCAGAACTTCTTTTTGGACTTGCAGAGGCAAAAGAATAGTAAAAAATAACGAACGGATCAAAATTCGGTTATCATGTTCCCTTAATTCGGGCATCATATTCCGTTGCCCTTAGCAGCGCTTGCATGGCATAATATAATCGATTTCTTACTCTTCTTTCCGAAAATATATTATTTACTCCCGTCCATGTTGACTTGATTCATTTTCCATTAGCATATTTTTTGAAAAAAAAAAATAATTCCCGGTTCACAATAACGAGTTCTAAATATTTTTCTCAAACTTGCCACCGTGCGCTAATAGCTGTGTAGAAATACATCACAAACCTTTTAATAGCACCTTTTGTTTGTACAGGGTGCCCACTGAAAGACTGTTTGATATAAAAGGCTTGCGTAATATTTATCCTTAACGGCTCCCCACACAAAATAATCCAACGGTTTCTCTGACATCAGAAATTTGGCTGATTATTCAGTTTTCGAAAGCAGTGCCCAAAAGTTGGATTGTTACGTTGGCTGTGTGGCAAGTGGCCCCGTCCTGTTGAAACCAAATGTCGTCCATGACATTCTCTTTAACTTTTGGAAACAAAAATTCGTTGAGCATGCCACGATAGCACTCACCAATGACCGTAACGGCGGCTCCTTCATCGTTTTCGAAGAAAAACGGGCCAGTGATGCCTCCACTCCAAAATCCGCACTAAACCGTGACTCGTTGTGGATGCATCGGCTTTTCCATGGTGACGTATGGATTTTCTGAGCCCCAGATGCGACAATTTTGTTTGTTGACATATCCACCGAGGTGGGGAAATGGGCATCATCCCAAAAGATGATTTTTCGGTAAAAATGCTCATCTTCGGCCAATTGATTTTGAGCCCATTGGGCAAACCGTAAACGCATCGGATGGTCATGCGGCTTTAGCTGTTGGACTAATTGAACTTTGTAAGCTTTTATACCGAGGTCTTTGTGCAAAATTGATGTTGATGGATGATCACTGACATTTTCAGTAACGGCGGAAATATTCTCGGTCGTACTCACTGTATTAGAGCGGGAACGAGTTGCTTTGGCAACCAACAAACCAGTTTCGCAAACTCGCGTCATGAATTTTTCAACAAGTTGACATGATGGCATTCGATCTTTACTCATTTTTTTTTTAAATTTCTCACAGTTTGGGTTGAAGACTCACCACTTTGGAAGTAATTTCTCAATATTTCCCATTTTTCTTCAAGCGTATGGATTACCATTTCGTAAAATTCTGATTTTCAACTAACAATCTTTCAATTCGTGTTGACATTTAACACTCTAGTACTTCAAATAAATAGTAGTTCAAAATGTAACCGGTTGATGGACCACCCTATACAAGAAGAAAATCTTATCTCGAATTACGAAAATTTTCAATCATTTTAACGAAAATTATATTAACTTGGTACCAATGCGGCTACTGAACGAGTAGTTTTGATTATCAATAATTTGTGTGCAGTAGATAAGTTGCAGATGAATATTGATACTGTAAAAGCAATGGTTATAAAAAAAGTGAAATTTCGAGTATAATACTTACAAAAACTTTAAGCAACCAATAGAAAATTGCGATGAACTTCTTCGTTGCAAAATATTCTTAATTTAAATATATTTTTATATTGATTCATGTGGCATTTTTTTTTAAAAAAACATAAAAATATATCCCGGATTTCACCGCAGAAAAAATGGTAACCTTATTTTATGGCCACTTTTTCAAGCCGGGCAACTAATTTCCGAATCATGTTACCGCTAAGAGACGAATTATTCATAACCTACAGAAACAAGCAAATAAATTTTTTTAGATCATCCTGTATCTACGCCAACAAATTGCAATAAAAAAATTCTAAGTAAAGAAAAAACTATAATTTACTATAGTTTAACAGAGAAAAAAAAAGTTACCATATAAAAAGTTATTTATTATTCAAAATATTGTAGATACACTATTGTGAATAGGGAAATTATTTAGTCCAAGTGTTTGTGGGGAAATTTTCATCCTATTTGATGGTCTAATTCGGGGCTGGGCTGATTTTTGGTTGGTTCAATAACGAAGAATCACAAATGCACTTGCTTAGTACAGACACCGATCAAAATTTAGTCGAGGCACTATTCTTTGTTAAGTATTCACATGTGCATTGACTAATTACAGTGACTTTGTAAATAATGTTGGGTGATGTTATCTTTTTGATTCTTGAGCCAGACTAATTTTGTTTGTTTGCTTTTTCTTGTACTTTATTTAATTCATTGGAACTTGTTTTTGGATAAATTATGTGATAACTCAATATTCTTAAAAATCAGTAAAAGGAAAGTTATTTAATAGTGAATTTAAATATTTTATGGATTTAATAAAATAAAATATTGCACGTTTGAGAAGCTTTGACAATATTTTGCTTTAAAGTAATTATTTTGTATTGAGAGCAATACTCAAAATACTATTTTCCATATTTTCGTAAAAAATGTAACCGTTTATTAGATCATAGTAAGTAATTATTTTATTTTATATATTGTACTGATCTAGTACTTTAAGTCCTGCCATAAACTTGTTATACGTTCATAAACTCGCCATTTTGATTTTTTTCCCCCACCACTAAACGTTTGTTTTTATTTATAATTTTAAAAAATGGTCTCCTAACAGCAATTGGACCATGGAGATCTCTCCTTTGAAAGTTTCGTTCAACGATTATTTTGTTACGGTAAGATGTCTGTATCCGTTTGCTTGTTATCATTTTATCTCTAAAAAAATTGTGCTTTACTTTTAATTCTCTGCTGCTTTCTTGAATTTTTTTTTAATTTCGAGGGTTAGCAGAAAGGTAATAAAACTAATTTTGGTTATAAGTCAATGTTATCCCCTTTAATCTAGTTTCCTTACGCAGCTATACGAGGTCTGTTCAAAAAGTATCGCGAATTTTGAATTTTCGCGGGTTACGTATATTCAATTTTCGATTTTTTTTATGGTGTTATGTTGGTACTCATGTCTCTCACTTTTGCCGACAAGTTCTGCCATTTTAAATGTTCAGTTAATTTTTGACAGCTGCTTTGCTTGCACGTGTTTTGGCTCGTCTTCGATTTTTGGCCATTCCAAAAAATGGATCAAAGATACTATATCAAATTTTGTGTGAAAAACAAAACTAATTGCGCGGACGCATTCCGAATGTTGACTGTGGCATATGGTGAAGCTATCTTAGACCGTAAGATAGCTTCACCATATTCTTGTGCATCTCCCATGCCATGGCATGGGAGATGCAAGAGCATCTCCCATGCCATCTTCCGTTCCTCGTGCTGAATTAGATAATGCGTTAATCTTCTTTAAATCGATAAAATCCAGTGTAGCTGCCATTTCACCACTGTCTCCATTCTTTCTTCCGTGCTCATGGCGAGTCTATGGTTTACATTTCTCTTCCGTCCGCGATTATATACGAGGGTCATTCAACAAGTACTTAGCCTACAAAAGAAAAACGAAAATTTTGGAAAGGTGGCAATTTATTTTTCCACATAATCTCCTTCAAGCTCGATACACTTGGCCCAGCGATGCTCTAACTTTTTTAACCCGCCCAAAATATACATTTTCTCGAGGGAAGCAAAATAGGCCTCCGTGGCGACGATGACCTCCTAATTCGACCCAAATATATTCCCGGCGAGTGATTTTTTTCAGGTTTGGAAACAAAAAGTAGTCACAGGGGGCCAAATCTGGAGAGTACGGTGGATGAGGCAGCAATTCGTAGCGCAATTCGACCAATTTGGCCATGGCGACGGCGGAGGTGTGAGCCGGCGCGTTGTCGTGGTGGAACAGCACTTTTTTTCTTCGCAAAGCGGGGCCGCTTTTTCTTCAATTCGACGTCAAATCGGCCCAATAAGTCAGCATAGTAGCGCCCCGTGATTGTTTTACCCTTCTCGAGGTAATCGATGTGGATCACACCTTGTGCATCCCAGAAAACGGTGGCCATCACCTTTCCGGCCCATCGAACAGTCTTCGCCTTCTTCGGAGCACGTTCGCCGGGTGAAGTCCACTGTTTCGACTGTTCCTTGGTCTCTGGTGTGTACCAGTGAATCCATGTTTCGTCGAAGGTCATGAAACGACGCAAGAACTCCGCTGGATTGCGCTGAAACAGCGCCAAACACGTCGGCGATGTGGTCTCAAGGTTGCGCTTGTTTTCCGGTGTGAGCAAACGCGGTAGCCATCGCGCCGACAGCTTTCTCATGCCCAGTTCTTTGTGTAGAATATGATGCACCGTTCCTACTGCGATGCTCACAGTCTCAGCTATCTCGTGAACCTTCAATCGACGGTCTGCAAACACGAGATCGTGGACTTTTTTAACGGATTCCTCCATAGAAGCCGTTTTCGGGGCACCTGGGCGTGGCTCATCAAAAACCGACGTGCCGCCACGAACAAACTCGTTGAACCAATTCTTGACGGTCGCCATCGAAGGAGAAGAGTCACCATATACAGCATCCAAGCGATCTTTTATTTCGCTGCGCGTTTTCCCTTCCAAAAACAAGAATCTAATCACCGAACGATATTGTTCTTTTTCCATTTTTGTGCAACCAACCGACACGCTCGCTTTCAAAGGCTCTCAAAACAAAACTAATGAAGGGAATCGACTGAAACTTTGACAGTAGGCTACTAAAAGAATGTACTGCACGATGGTAAATTTCTTTTGTGACAGCAGTTCCATCGAGCGGTGAGGCTAATAACATGTTGAATGTCCATCGTACTGACAGCAGTAAAATATAACCTCAAAATAGTCAACAACAATACTGAGTTTACTCACACATAAACAATAAAAACTGAGTTTGTTCACAAATAAAAAAGACTGACCAAAATATGACTCTTCAACATAACCAACGAACAACACGCAAAACTATCTATTTTCACTTTAGCATTTAGAATCCACCTAACGTAAATTGTATGCGCAACTCCTGCGACAATCTACTGCTCTGTTCGTGGTACAGTAGATGATGACAGCTACACAACTACTGCAGTAGCAAATTGGATCCAATCGAATAGAGCTAATTTAATTGAAAATTTTCATAAAATAGATTTTTAATCGGAATTTCATTAGGTAAATTTCATATTTCTGACTCAGAAATTTAATCAAAAATAAAGACTAAAATTTAAGCGAAAACATGATCCGAAAGATCCTTACTTACGAAAATATGGTACGTAATTGGTTGTGTTGGCACCAAATAGAAATATCCTTCGTTGGAGGAGATTTATTGTATTTTCTCTTAGCGTATTGTTTTTTTTTTTTAAAGAGAAAATTTCAAAATATTTACACAACTCGGAGATACTCACTCCTAAATGATGTCAATAAGAATGTCAATAGCCATAGTAATAATGTGGGCACTTTGAACATAATTTGAATAAATCCATAATGGAAATAAGAAGGACACTCTGTAGTGATTCGTTTCTATTTTCTTCTGTGTTTTATAGGAAAATTTGTAACAAATTCAATAGAAGAAAGCCAATGACCGGTGAAAAGAACTGTGAATTTTTCGATTGAGCTTTTTACAGAATTATAAGTTTTACGTTCGTTAAATAAACACCACACTCTTCTTTAAGTATTAACAAATAGGTAGACCCTAAACTACCCCAAAACAAACCTTAAAAACCTTTCAGAATTTTATTTGGTTTAAATTTGAATTAAGAAGATAATCATAACGTGGAAAGGAAAAGAAAAGAAAGAAAAACGACAAGGACACCTAAATATAAAGGATGAAAAAATGTTAAAAAAAAAAATATATAACACCAACTCCAATATAGAATAGGTTTATTTTGAAATCTTTTCAATTTGATTTAATTGAATCCTGTTAAAGGGACTGATTTGTATTGCATTCATTCGTTCAGTCACGTCCATTTTAGGTTTTTTTTTTATACAATTTTTACCACCAATAATGATGCTTTTATGTTTCTTTTTTTTACCAACTTTTTTTTAATTTCCGTTCTTATTTGTTTTGACTGTTATTGGAGAATTCTTGCTGATCCTGTAAATAGAATTTGTAAAAAAAAATACAGACCACGTGGATTTTTTAATACGATATTTTAGGATTTCATTGAGAAGAGGTATGAGGCAGGAGGTCGATTGGAGATCTCTGTAAGCAAATCCTGCAATGATGGGAATTTTTTTATTACAGATAATAAACTGAAGTAAATAATTTTATATAATATAAAAAGTTAATAAACAAAAAACAAGATAAGTGATGGAATACAAGATCTATTATCGATAGAGATTAATTTGCTATGAGAAAAGATGATGGGTTAAGGATAGAATCTTGTAAATGAGCTGTTTTTTCAGTTTTATGAATAATTTTCTTTATCAAAAGCTTTTAATCTGAACCATATGCGGATTCAAAAAGGTAGCACCAAAAGCTAAACAAACTGATTTGAGTTCTGTTTTTTTTGTTAAGTTGGTACATCTGTTGTTGATATTCCCTCTAAATCTTAGCGTCATAGCTTAACATTTGCAAAAGTTACGTAGCCAAGAGTATATCTACGACGGTCATTCAACAAGTACTTAGCCTCACCGCCCGATAAAACTGCTGTCACAAAAGAAATTTACCATCGCGCAGTACATTTTTTTAGTAGCCTACTGTCAAAGTTTTAGTCGATTTTTTTTATTAGTTTTGTTTTGAGAGCCTTTGAAAGCGACCGTGTCGGTCGGTTGCACAAAAATGGAAAAAGAACAATATCGTTCGGTGATTAGATTCTTGTTTTTGGAAGGGAAAACGCGCAGCAAAATCAAAGATCGCTTGGATGCTGTGTATGGTGACTCTTCTCCTTCGATGGCGAACGTCAAGAATTGGTTCAACGAGTTTGTTCGTGGCCGCACGTCGGTTTTTGATGAGCCGCGCCCAGGTGCCCCGAAAACGGCTGCTACGGAGGAAAACGGTAAAAAAGTGCACGACCTCGTGTTGGCAGACCGTCGATTGAAGGTTAACGAGATAGCTGAGACTGTGGGCATCGCAGTAGGAACGGTGGAACATATTCTACACGAAGAACTGGGCACGAGAAAGCTGTTGGCGCGATGGGTGCCGCGTTTGCTCACTGTTTCAGCGCAATCCAGCGGAGTTCTTGCGTCGTTTCGTGACCGTCGACGAAATATGTATTCACTGGTACACACCAGAGACCAAGGAACAGTCGAAACAGTGGACTTCACCCGGCGAACGTGCTCCGAAGAAGGCGAAGACTGTTCGATCGGCCGGAAAGGTGATGGCCACCGTTTTCTGGGATTCACAAGGTGTGATCCACATCGATCACCTCGAGAAGGGTAAAACAATCACGGGGCGCTACTATGCTGACTTATTGGGCCGATTTGACGTCGAATTGAAGAAAAAGCGGCCCCGCTTTGCGAAGAAAAAAGTGCTGTTCCACCACGACAACGCGCCGGCTCACACCTCCGCCGTCGCCATGGCCAAATTGGTCGAATTGCGCTACGAATTGCTGCCCCATGCACCGTACTCTCCAGATTTGGCCCCCTGTGACTACTTTTTGTTTCCAAACCTGAAAAAATCACTCGCCGGGAATAGATTTGGGTCGAATGAGGAGGTCATCGTCGCCACGTAGGCCTATTTTCCTTCCCTCGAGAAAATGTATTTTTTGGACGGGTTAAAAAAGTTAGAGCATCGCTGCGCCAAGTGTATCGAGCTTGAAGGAGATTATGTGGAAAAATAAATTGCCACCTTTCCAAAATTTTCGTTTTTCTTTTGTAGGCTAAGTACTTGTTGAATGACCCTCGTATCTCTGTGTGTGTTGGCGATTTTTTACAATTTTAGAAATGGATTTAAATTTGCAACAATGAACTTGTATTGAATTTTGCATAAAAAACGGATTTGAAGTGTGCGCAACGATTCTCTAAAGAAAACGGTCGTTTAGCAGTGGCACGACCGGTTCAAAAGTGGTCGTGAGTCAATCGCAGAATCGACATCGAAAACTGACGAAAACATTGATAAAGTGAAAGAAATGTTGGTCAATAACCGCAAATTAACCATCAGAGAGATAGCGGAGGACTTGAACATTGCCTATGGATCCTTCCAAGATATTTTGGTTAATGATTTGGGTTTCCGTCGTGTAGCAGCAAAGTTGGTGCCAAAAGACCTCAATTTCATGCAAAAAAGAGACCGTGTTGACGTCGCAAAAGACATGATTTGCGAGGCTGAATCCGATCCCACATTCATCAAAAGGATCATTACTGGAGACGAGACGTGGGTTTATGAGTACGACACGCAATTCAGACATCAGGCAAGTGAATGGCGTTCACCAAATGAGCCGAGACCAAAAAAAACCACGTCGTTTTGAGTCAAAAAAGAAGGCAATGCTCACGGTTTTCATGGATTACAACGGGTGTAGTGCATCATGAATTTTTGCCAGAAGGCCGGGCAGTAAACAAAGAATATTGTTTGGGCGTTATGAGACGTTTGCATGAAGCAATTCGCCGAAAGAGAACAAAATTGTGGGCAGAAAACACTGTGCGATGGCACCGTCGCACAGTGCCATCATTATTCGTAATTTTTTGACGAAAAATGCAACAAATACCATCCAATAAACACCAAATTCACCTGATGTGACTTCTTTCAGTTTAATCGAGTTAAAAAGCCATTACGAGGAACGCGTTTCAACAGCCGAGAGGAAGTAATGGAAAAATCGCAGGAAGCACTGATGGACATACCGAAAACCGAATATAAAACATGTTTCGAGGATTGAATCAGGCGCTGGCATAAGTGTGTTAAAGTCGATGGGGATTACTTTGAAGGCGACAATATAGATTTAGATGAATAAACTTGTATTTTTAATTTTCTGAACAAATTCCGGTAACTTTTTGATTAAGGTGGTATGTTAGCTTTTTTTTATCGAAAGCTTAATTTCGAGATTTGGTAATGTCAGTTAGAATCTTTTTTTTATGAAAAACTATTAAAAAAGTTTTTATTTACAAAAATAATACTCAAACTTTCGAGCATTACAAAAATCCAACATTCATCAATAAATAGCCCGAACTGTGCAAAAAAGTCATCAAAAATTATCTTAAAAGCAATAAGTCCTACAGAAAAAGGATTTTGTGAAAATTATTTTAATAAGAATTCTCTTAGGTAATAATGATAACATTAAAATTAAATTAAAATTTTAATTATAAAATTATTTTATTTATTTTTACTTTCCGAGGCATAAATTGGATAATACTCTCTCTTTGGCTAATTCTGCTGAATTACTAATAATATTTTAAATAACTTTAAACTGAATCAATTTAAAATATATTTTTTTTGTTATTTTTATTCTTTTTATAAGAATTGTTTTTCGATATTTACCAGGTGTATAAGCCTAAATCCGCTGTTTGATCATAGATGGCGTGAGTGAGCGTATTAAGCTACCATCTGCACGCCATACTTTTTTTATGAGTTTGACATCTGCCAACATTAATTAGTGCACATTGTCAGCAATTTCGTACAACAACATACAATTTTCCTTTGGTAATCATGTCTAGATTTGTGCCAGAAAAAGAGCATATGCGAGAAACTCTACTTTTCTTCTTCAATTTGAAGAAATCGGTTGCCGAATCGCATCGACAGCTTATGAAGGCCTATAGTGACAGTGCTTCGGAAACAACGTGCCGAGATTGATGTCGTCGGTTTAAGGATGGCAATTTTGACTTCTGGGACAAGAAGCGTAAAAATCGGCCTAGCAGGGTTGAGGTGAAAATGCAGGCTCGTTTGGGCGAAGACAATACCCAATCGCAAAAAATGCTCGCGCAGCAATTGGGTGTTACTCAACCAGCCATTTCCATGCGTTTGCGTGCCATGGGGAAGATTGAAAAGATCGGAAAATGGGTGCCGCATGAATTGAACGATAGGAAAATGAAAGTCGTTCCATACAAAAAAGAAAGGCGTTCCTGGATCGGATGGTGACAGGCGATGAAAAGTGGATATATTTCGAGAATCCTAAACGCAAGAAATCGTGGGTTGATCCCGGCCAACCATCAACATCTTCCCCAAGACCAAATCGCTTCGGACGGAAGACGATGCTGTGCGTTTGGTGGGATCAGCAGGGTATCGTCTACTATGAGATGTTAAAACTTGGTGAAACTATCAATGCTTAACGCTACCAGCAACAAATAATCAAATTACACCGTGCTCTAAGTGAAAAAACGAAGGATTATCAACAAAGACATGACAAGCTGATTTTCCTTCACAACAACACACCATCACACACGTCAAAAATGGTCCGAAAATACTTGGAGACACTCAACTGGGATGTGCTACTCCACCCTTCTTATTCACCAGACCTGGCCCCTTCCTACTACCACCTGTTTTCGTCGATGGGCCACGCGCTCGCTGAGCAGCACTTCGATTCTTACGAAGACGTCCGAAAATGGCTTGATGAGTGGTTTGCCTTGAAAGAGAAGGTTTTTTTTTGTCGTGGTATCCACAAATTGCCCAAGAGATGGGAAAATAATGTAGCTAGTGAGGCCAAGTACTTTGAATAAATTTGTTTTTGCTTTCTATAAAGGAAACATGTTTTTTGACTCAAAAACAGAGGATTTAAGCTTATGCACCTGGTAAGATGTACACATGTGAGAGTAAACGCCGATTGGCCAGATTTACCATAAACACTGATGAGTACTTGGACACACTCATCTGGGATGTGCTACCCCACCCCCCTTATTCACCAGGCCTGGCCCCTTCCGACTACCACCTGTTTTCGTCGATTGGCCACCCGATCGTTGAGCAGCACTTCGATTCTTACGAAGACGTCCGAAAATGGCTTGATGAGTGGTTTGCCTTGAAAGAGAAGGTTTTTTTTTTGTCGTGGTATCCACAAATTGCCCAAGAGATGGGAAAATAATGTAGCTAGTGAGGCCAAGTACTTTGAATGAATATGTTTTTGCTTTCTATGAAAAAAAAACATGTGTTTTTTTAACTAAAAAATAGCGGATTTAAGCTTATACACCTGGTATAGTAATTATATTATTAATAAAACTACTAAATACACAATTACTCAAAAGTTACTATTTGTAAAATTAAAAACAAAACACCTCAATTTTTTTTGTATTTTCTAAATATAAATTTTTTATATATTTAACATTTATATGTGTGAAAAATGTTTACATTATTTTTAAATAAAAATCAAAATTTTTTCATTAGTACATTAACCCGAAATGAAAAAAAAAATCACATGTACAGAAATGAATATTCCCATAGAATAAAAATATTAAATCGAAATGTTTTTTTTTCTCTATTAAGTTGACAATTTGTCGACAAGTTGATAAATAATTCGTTACACGTGTTTATTACCTAATAATCCAATAGCTTCTCATAAATCCCACATTTAATCCCCACAATCAGCCAATAAATGCTTATTTGTATTCGTTTCATTTCCCATCTAATCGTATAGGAAAAAATCGATTTCATCTCATTCTCTTAAAGTTATTCATATTTGAGTCGATTGTGGTTATTTATTTTAAGCAAGGATCCAAAAAAAAAAATGTAATAATAATAATAATAAAGTATGGAAAGACTAAGAGCAAAGAGTATATAATAAATTATGATCTTAAAATGCACTCTATAAAACCATTTTTATTCTATTAAAGTAGATTTGTAGTCGTTTCAAAATTGATTATCGATCAAAAGCCATCTAATTTTAAGACTTCACACACAATGAATTTCGTTACATTTTTATTAAATATTTTTTAAGGTCATATTTAGTTAAAAAAAGTATTTTAATAAAAATCTAGCTCAACTTTTGCCTTAAAAAAACGTATACGAGCGTCATTCAACAAGTACTTAGCCTCACTGCCCGATGGAACTGCTGTCACAAAAGAACAGGATTTACCATCGTGCAGTACATTCTTTTAGTAGCCTACTGTCCAAGTTTCAGTCGATTCCCTTCATTAGTTTTGTTTTGAGAGCCTTTGAAAGCGAGCGTGTCGGTCGGTTGCACAAAAATGGAAAAAGAACAATATCGTTCGGTGATTAGATTCTTGTTTTTGGAAGGTAAAACGCGCAGCAAAATCAAAGATCGCTTGGATGCTGTGTATGGTGACTCTTCTCCTTCGATGGCGACCGTCAATAATTGGTTCAACGAGTTTGTTCGTGGCCGCACGTCGGTTTTTGATGAGCCACGCCCAGGTGCCCCGAAAACGGCTGCTACGGAGGAAAACGTTAAAAAAGTGCACGACCTCGTGTTGGCAGACCGTCGATTGAAGGTTCACGAGATAGCTGAGACTGTGGGCATCGCAGTAGGAATGGTGGATCATATTCTACACGAAGAACTGGGCATGAGAAAGCTGTCGGCGCGATGGGTGCCGCGTTTGCTCACACCGGAAAACAAGCGCAACCGTGAGGCCACATCGGCGATGTGTTTGGCGCTGTTTCAGCGCAATCCAGCGGAGTTTTTACATGATTTCGTGACCGTCGACGAAACATTGATTCACTGGTACACACCACAGACCAAGGAACAGTCGAAACAGTGGACTTCACCCGGCGAACGTGCTCCGAAGAAGGCGAAGACTGTTCGATCGGCCGGAAAGGTGATGGCCACCGTTTTCTGGGATTCATAAGGTGTGATCCACACCGATTACCTCGAGAAGGGTAAAACAATCAAGGGGCGCTACTATGCTGACTTATTGGGCCGATTTGATGTCGAATTGAAGAAAAAGCGGCCCCACTTTGCGCAGAAAAAAGTGCTGTTCCACCACGACAACGCGCCGGCTCACACCTCCGCCGTCGCCATGGCCAAATTGGTCGAATTGCGCTACGAATTGCTGCCCCATCCACCGTACTCTCTAGATTTGGCCCCCTGTGACTACTTTTTGTTTCCAAACCTGAAAAAATCACTCGCCGGGAATAGATTTGGGTCGAATGAGGAGGTCATCGTCGCCACGGAGGCCTATTTTGCTTCCCTCGAGAAAATGTATTTTTTGAACGGGTTAAAAAAGTTAGAGCATCGCTGGGCCAAGTGTATCGAGCTTGAAGGAGATTATGTGGAAAAATAAATTGCCACCTTTCCAAAATTTTCGTTTTTCTTTTGTAGGCTAAGTACTTGTTGAATGATCCTCGTACTATGAGATGTTGAAATCTGGTAAAACTTTCAATACCACCAACAACCGATCAAAAAAAAATTATTTAAAAAATTATAAGTACTCCGGAAAAGAAAATTATTACTATTCTATACTGTAAAAATTACTAGAAATTTGTCAGGTTCACGATGGAACAGCATTCAAAAAACGATGAATAATTTTTATATTTAAGCTATTAGATTAACATTTTGAAATAATATGAAAGCAAACAAAATTGTGAATATTAACAAAGATTTAAGTTTATTTAGTTAAAAAAAAAAATTTTAAAAAATTTTTATTTAATATCTTGACAAAAATATTGTAGTATAAAAAAGGTGAAAGCTTTCGATTTTTTCGATCTAACAAAATAGAATCAAACCAATATGGTTTCCCCAAATTATTTTATTTTTATTTTTTTTCCTATTAAAATTATAGCAAAGTCACCCTTGTCTATAAATAGAATAACAATAACTTCCGTGTAAATATAAATAATTATTTATGGGGAAGAAATGTGCAAATAAAAAAAAAATCCTAAACAAATATAATCTCTTGTTATTGTTATTCTAAAAAATTTGGGTTTATATAGTAATCAGAGTCCTCCAGGAAAACTGTCAGAACCACATAATTGTAAATTTGGAGTCCAAATCTTTCGCGCTGCTACCAATCTACGGCTGTGTTTGGAGTCCAAACCACGCTCTGCTACCAATCTGCGGCTGTGCCGTCCTGGATCCACCGGTTCTCGTCCGATCACCGAAGTGGGCGTGGTTAGTACTTGGATGGGTGACCGCTTGGGAACACCGCGTGCCTCAGGTTTAACCGTGTGTGTGTCGACCGACTCACACTCGGTAGGTAGCGGGTTCGATTCCCGCTGCCACCATCTCGGCATGGTGCCGGGGTGAGAGGCCCACTACAAGCCTTATATGTAATCCGTAGGGTCCTCCAACGTCACTGGAGGTTACTTCGCTGGCCTGATAAGCCGCAAGCTATAAAAACCACCTTATCAAGAAACAGCACAAGAAGAATCAACCGGACCTCAGGCAAAAAAACTCATCTGGTTTTCATCGAATAGCCCGAATAGGTACCTGGAACGTGCGAGACTCTCTCCCAAAAACTTCTCTACTGGCTTCTCTCCCAAAAAACGCTTACAACCTCGACATCCTGGGAATCTCCGTGACAAGGTGGAAACATCAAGGGAGCCCTCACAACGCAGACGGGTGAACACTTCATCTACAGCGGCAACGACAGCGGCCACCACTGTGGAGTCGGATTGATCCTATCGGCCAACGCAAAAAGAGATCTCTCATGGGATACAAACCGGTCTCTGACCGCCTTTTGACAGCCAGGCTCCACTCGAAGTTCCGAAAGATCACCATCGTGCAGTGCTATGCCCCAACCGAAGTAGATGATGACGCCAACAAAAAAGAAGCCTTCTACCACCAACTAGAGACGTGTATTCTCTGTGCCGCTATATGCTCCATAGGAGCGACTGTGTCTCATGACTATGTGTATATGTGTCATAATGTATAATGTAGAAATGAAACCTGTCAAATAAAAAATAAAAAATAAAAAATCTTTCGCGCTGCAAATTCAGGCAGTTACCTACTGCGACAAGTAGCTGTTAGAAACCAACCCTCGTATTCTGAAGGCGGTTCATATTGTCATCCACAAACTCGACCGCTCGAAATTGGTTTTAACAATTTTGATCCGCACTTGCGATTGTGGCAATTTAAAAAATTCTTACCTGCAAACCATCACCTAACCGAGAAGAAAAAAAATATCTCTCTTAGATTTTCCGAAGTTTTAATATATTTTAAATCATCGAATTCGGTGTCAGTTGTTAAGGCCTACACTAGTTGAGTAATGAGCTTCTCAACTCCTGAGGTACACGTTTGACTTCAATCCGTTAAAGTTCGATATGATGACTAGTTCGAGTTCCTGGAGGATATTCTTTCAGGTTTTGGGATGCGGTTCGCCTATTTTGAAAAAATACATTAAAAAAATAATTTTGAAAACTAAATTGGAAAGGTTTAAATTGTAAAAATGAAAACTCTAAATTGCCCTAATTGGGTAACACTGGTTTTGAGTTTGAATCCAGCTTGTACAATTTGGCGACAACTAAAGAGATGTCATTTAGTTGTTGCCACAAATGATCTGAGTTGTCGTATGGCTAAGAATTTATATATCAGTGCAAATGCTACTAATTTTGTATTTATTTTCATCAAAAAGCCTCAAAACCATTTGGACCAATGAGGTCTTTCCAGTGAGTAAACCAGTGAGTAACCTTAGTTGGGTTTAAGGACTTCTTAAGTTTGTTGGGTTTAAGGACTTCTGTCGCCATTTTTTTAAAGTGATTCATGTCCGGGAAATTACTCTAGTGTGCGTTTTTAACACAGCATTCCCAGGACTCTATAATTAATTCCAGGTGGTGCTTTTGATAGCCACAGAGTCGTTCCTGGTTCAATGAATGGCAAATTTGTCTGCTAATTCATTATCTTCAATACCCCATGATCTGGCACCCACAACAAAGTTACATTGTTTGGACCGTGAAGATATCCCAAAGAATGAACATCAGAAGGCAGAAGAGCTTTTACTGCAGCTTGGCTATCTAAGATCATGTAGATCTTTGCATTACGTAGGGTTCCTTCTAAAACTCTCTATGTCTATGGCATGTATTTACGCATGAAAAATTGACGTGGGTTTAGCAAGGGCCTTAGATAGACGGTCTTTTTTTTCAAATAATTTTCTCTGAAAAAATCCGAAAACTTGATTTTAGAAAAAATTTATTTAAAGTCAAAATTTTTAAACAAAAAATATTCACATAAAATTTTTTTGCAAAAAATAAATCGCATATACATAAAGCTACCCGACGAATTCTCAAATACAAAACAGCTCCGGAATACCGACGGAACCTGGGCAAAAACGGATAAACAGAAAGCCGACACCTTCGGCAAACACTTAGAAAACATCTTTAAACCTCACGAAGATGTCCAAGACATTCTCCATGACGAACAAATATTCCGACAAATATCAACTCAGTTGCCCATAAGTCCACCTCCTTAGTTTTTCACTCCTTCCTTCCGAAGTTAAATTCATAATAGAACACCTTTCCAATAAAAAAAAAGCCCCAGGATATGACCTTATAACTTCAGAAATCCTGAAGCAAATTTCCAAAAAGTAACCCTCGTCCTTATAACCTATATCATTTTTCCCTTCCCTGTGGAAGTTTTCCATAATTAAGATGATCCCAAAACCCAATAAGCCTAAAAACCTTCCTACCTCATATAGACCTATAAGCCTCCTTCCCATGTTATCAAAAATCCTAGAAAAATTATTCCTAAAACGACTTTATCCCATTTTTGAAACCGAGGGTGTCATTCCTCAGCATCAGTTTGGATTTCGACCTGAAAATTTCTGGGGTTCGACTAAGCATTCCAACTCTCTTCCAATCCAATCCCTATAATCCCGAATCCTTCGTAAAATTGTCAATGCCCCCTTTTATGTTCGAAACACTGTTATCTACCGTGACCTAAAAATGTTCCATTTGTTCGTGAACTATGCATCTCCCGATATAAAAAATTCCATTCGCATCTATCCTTCTACCCTAATCCTTTAGGAAGGGAACTTTTCACTCCCAACCTTCCAGTATACACCAATCGACGTTTAAAATGGCGATGGCCGAGAGATTCTCTAAAATTATAAAATAAAATTACCCTGTTCTAGAGGTAACATCGATGGATGTTTTCCTCCACATATCTTCATGTCCATGTATATTCCCGTAAAAAATCTGCTTGTTACTAGCATAAGTAGTTATAGATAACATTTAAAATAAAAATAAAAAAAATACATAAAAATCTCAATTCGTCTAATTAATAACCTTTCAACCAAAAAAAAACAAAAAACTACCCCAAAAATTATCAAAATGAATATAAATAAAATAATTAAGAATTTAACATATTTAATTAATAGCTAACAATTTGTAAGTTAATATTTATGAAGGATGATTTAGTATGCCACATTTAGGTAAATCCTTCAGTCGCTTTATTTTATTCCTATACATTAACAATAGTAACAATAATAATAACAATAATAGCAGCGATAATATTAAACTGCCTAGTGTCCATTATAAGCACCCTAAATCCACAAAATAATATCATTTTGACCAAGCATTCCCATTCTTTGAACTTAGTCTCTTCGCTATGAAAATGGAAAGTCCTTCTCTCTTTACCAACCCTGTACTCATTGTTTAACCAAGAACATTATTTAATAGAATGCGATGTTTATATTTTTATTTTTTTTTTTTTATTTTTCCCTTCTCTTATACTGAATACATTGTAATATTGATTGGGTAAATTTGCAAGTTTAATAATTTCCATAAAATACGAGAATTTTTGCCAGCCCAACCACTATAGAAGAAGAAAAAAAAACGATGATGACAAAATTAATACGACAAAATGGCAAAAGGATATTTTCATAATGTGAAATCCTAGAAAATATAATGAAATAAAAATAATACAAAAATGATTCACAGTTCATTGAATTGTCAACAATTACTGCTAAAGTCTCAGTCTTCTGTCGTAGATAATTATTCGTGCATATAAGGAAGGATATTCATTTGTAAACATATCCTTATGAATATAAACATGCAGACATATGTAATTATTAAGGATATTTTTGAGTTCCATATTTTCTATTCTATTTTATTATAAATCAAACCAATAACTCAACAAAGCTTCTAACTCCCCTGCTAGCCATAATTCATAAATTCATAAATTTCCAGAGTCAAAAGGTAAACGCTCTCAGAAATCCTACCCGTTCTGATTGTCTATTAAAGTTCATGTCATTCACATTACGTTATAAGAAATGTTTGGGAATATTTCAAATAACAAAAAGGATTTAAAAAGAAGAAAAAAATTAGCACGCAATTTATTCAGAGATTATATTTGTTTAGGATTTTTTTTTTATTTGCGCATTTCTTCCCCATAAATAATTATTTATATTTACACGGAAGTTATTGTTATTCTATTTATAGACAAGGGTGACTTTGCTATAATTTTAATAGGAAAAAAAATAAAAAAAAAATAATTTGGAGAAATCATATTGGTTTGATTCTGTTTTGTTAGATCGAAAAAATCGAAAGCTTTCACCTTTTTTATACTACAATATTTTTGTCAAGATATTAAATAAAAATTTTTTAAAATTTATTTTTTTTAACTAAATAAACTTAAATTTTTGTTAATATTCACAATTTTGCTTGCTTTCATATTATTTCAAAATGTTAATCTAATAGCTTAAATAGAAAAATTATTCATTGTTTTTTGAATGCTGCTCCATCGTGAACCTGACAAATTTCTAGTAATTTTTACAGTATAGAATAGAAAAAATTTTCTTTTCCGGAGTACTTATAATTTTTTAAATAATTTTTTTTGATCGGTTGTTGGTGGTATTGACAGTTTTACCAGATTTCAACATCTCATATTACGAGGGTCATTCAACAAGTACTTACCCTACAAAAGAAAAACGAAAATTTTGGAAAGGTGGCAATTTATTTTTCCACATAATCTCCTTCAAGCTCGATACACTTGGCCCAGCGATGTTCTAACTTTTTTAACCCGTCCAAAAAATACATTTTCTCGAGAGAAGCAAAATAGGCCTCCGTGGTGACGATGACCTCCTCATTCGACCCAAATCTATTCCCGGCGAGTGATTTTTTCAGGTTTGGAAACAAAAAGTAGTCACAGGGAGCCAAATCTGGAGAGTACGGTGGATGGGGCAGCAATTCGTAGCGCAATTCGACCAATTTGGCAATGGCGACGGCGGAGGTGTGAGCCGGCGCGTTGTCGTGGTGGAACAGCACTTTTTTCTTCGCAAAGCGGGGCCGCTTTTTGTTCAATTCGACGTCAAATCGGCCCAATAAGTCAGCATAGTAGCGCCCCGTGATTGTTTTACCCTTCTCGAGGTAATCGATGTGGATCACACCTTGTGAATCCCAGAAAACGGTGGCCATCACCTTTCCGGCCCATCGAACAGTCTTCGCCTTCTTCGGAGCACGTTCGCCGGGTGAAGTCCACTGTTTCGACTGTTCCTTGGTCTCTGGTGTGTACCAGTGAATCCATATTTCGTCGACGGTCACGAAACGACGCAAGAACTCCGCTGGATTGCGCTGACACAGCGCCAAACACGTCGCCGATGCGGTCTCACGGTTGCGCTTGTTTTCCGGTGTGAGCAAACGCGGCACCCATCGCGCCGACAGCTTTCTCATGCCCAGTTCTTCGTGTAGAATATGATGCACCGCAGTCTCAGCTATCTCGTTAACCTTCAACCGATGGTCTACCAACACGAGGTCGTGAACTTTTTTAACGTTTTCCTCCGTAGCAGCCGTTTTCGGGGCACCTGGACGTGGCTCATCAAAAACCGACGTGCGGCCACAAACAAACTCGTTGAAGCAATTATTGACGGTCGCCATCGAAGGAGAAGAGTCACCATACACAGCATCCAAGCGATCTTTGATTTCGCTGCGCGTTTTCCCTTCCAAAAACAAGAATCTAATCACCGAACGATATTGTTTTTTTTCCATTTTTGTGCAACCGACCAAAGCCTCTCAAAACAAAACTCATGAAAGGAATCGACTAAAACTTTGATAGTAGGCTACTAAAAGAATGTACTGCACGATGGTAAATTTCTTTTGTGACAGCAGTTCCATCGAGCGGTGAGGCTAATTACATGTTGAATGTCAATCGTACTGACAGCAGTAAAATATAACCTCAAAATAGTCAACAACAATACTGAGTTTACTCACACATAAACAATAAAAACTGAGTTTTTCACACATAAAAAATGTATTTCTTTATGGAAAGCCACTAGACGAATACTCTCATACAAAAGAACATCACACCCACTGAAACAAAATGACGGTAACTGGGCAAAAACAGATAAAGAAAAAGCTAAAATATTTGGTAAACATTTGATAAATACTTTTGCTCCACATGATGATATAGAAGACAAATCACATACTAACAAAATCATCGTAGAACTAATGTTTCCCCATCCTTATGAGTCTTCCTCCCAAAAATTTTAAGCCCTCGGAAATTAAATCTACAATTCTGCGCCTTCCCAATAAAAAAGCTCCCGTTTATAATCTAATAACAGCTCCTATTCTGTGCAAATTTCCCGGAAAGCTTTCGTTTTAATCACATATATTTTTAATAGTATCCCTTACTCTGGAAATATTCTGTTATTAAAATGATTTTTAAACCAAATAAAACCATTAATTCTCCTTCCTCCTATAGACCTATCAGCCTCTTACCAATTCTTGGTAAGATATTCGAAAAACTCCTACTAAAACGATTCTACCCAGTTCTAGTTAATGAAAAAATTATTCCTGATCACCAATTTGGCTTCCGATCTGAACACTCGCATTGTTGATCATATTGCATCATCTCTTGAGAGGAAAGAGTATTGCCCAGGAGTATTTCTAGATATCTCCCAAGCTTTTGATCGTGTGTGGCATCCTGAACTCCTTTGGAAACTCAAGAGCTTTCTTCCTTCAATATACTACCTTATCATAAATTCATATTTCTCCCAACGATATTTCCAAGTTGCAATTAACTCAGAATCCTCGGAAATATATCCTATTCTAGTCGGAGTCCTACAAGGCAGTATCCTTGGTCCCATCTTATCCCAGTTTATCCTAATACTATCATTGCTTCTTATGCAGACGATACGGCCGTACTTCCTACCCATTCAAATCCTGACATACACGTAGCTTCCAACAATTTACAATCCCATATCCACAACCTTCAATCTGTGGTTTAAGAGATGGAGAGTGAAGGTAAATGAACAGAAGAGTGCTCACATTACTTTTACACTTTGTCAAGGTAAACCTACCACTTTATACCTTAATAGCAACATGATACCGCAATATGATAAAGTGCGTTATTTGGGACTTTCCCTGGACAAGAGACTAACATGGACCCCCCATACTAGATTAAAAAGAGCTGAAGCTAACAGACGTTACCTACAACTTCTTAGACTACTGGACAAACGCTCGAAACTATTATATCAATTAAAAGTAAACTTCTAATCTACAAAACAATTATAAAACCAATTTGGACATATGGAATTGAACTTTGGGGTTAAACGAAACGTTACAATTCCTATCGCGTCCAGGCCTTACAATCCAAGATCCTCCGTAAAATTGTTGATGCCCCCTTTTATGTTCGTAACACTGTAATACATCGTGACCTAAATGTTCCCTTTGTTCATGACCTGTGCATTTCCCGATATCAAAAATTTCACTCCCGTTTATCCTATCATCATTATCAACTTGTGAGAGAATTGTCTTGTACAGCCCTCCCCGGAAACATTCATCGGAGACTTATGAGACAATGGCCTAGAGATTTTCTAGAGGAATCTAACTTCCGATAGTTGGAGAAACGCCGATGGGCGTTTACTCCCACTTCATGATGCACAAGATTGTTAATTAAAATGTTATGTAAATCTGCTTATTACAATAAAACTGTAGTTGCAAATAAAAAAAAAAATAAAAAAAAAATAAAAAATAAGGGCACACGACTTAACTTGTTTTTCAATTTAAAGTCATAATTAAGGAAAGATTTTCTTCTTAATAGATTTATATTCAAATTTTTATTTATTTAACAACATCAGGACAACAACAAATATTTTTTTTTTAATAAATAATAAATTTTTTTTAAATTTTTACACAATTTCCGTTTGCTATTATAAAAGGAATAATCATTTTTTTCTTTCACTTCAATGAAAAATGACCCAAGGCGATAATCAAAATGTTAATAAATTCACTCCTTCAAATAGGAAACTTTTTTTTTTTCATTATTCAAGAAACTAAAAATCTTTGCAATAAAATAAAAAAAAAGATATCCTTTTTAAGTCCTTAAATCAAAAATAAAAACAAAATAGCATAAAAAATAGTCTCCTTGAAGCCTATGCATTGTGACTGTTAAAAAAAACCACAAAATAAAAATATTTCCCTCGAGATAAATTTGAAGAAAATTGCAATAACTTCGTTAGTAAGTTTATTTAAAGAAATTTGAATAAAACAATGTAAAAATGAAAAGTGAAATTTTCCTTGTTGTCTTTTATTGAAGTGGAAGGAATTGCTTGAAAAACGGTCTAACATCGGAAGTTTTCAATGGGGCTTAATCAGGACAACTATGTATGTACATTCAAAAAGGAAATTAATTGAAACAAAAAAACAAAAAAAAAATAATAAAAGGGATATTTTTATTCGTTTTATTAAGTCCATCAATAAACTTTGTTTATCGAAATTCTCATAGATTGGGCTGTGACTCATAATTTACAAATTCGATGATGCACACAAGTTACCATGATGCACTCAAGAATATACGAAACGTAAAAGTTCGATTGTCTGAAAATTTGTATAAATCAAAAACGTACTTTAAAATAAATTCGTTTCTGGTATGGCTCAGTTGCACGTTTCTATAATTTACTATTTTTCAAGAATGTAATTTTTCAATAGTAAATAATCCAAGATGCTCATCTGTTGTGATGATAATGCTTGAAACCAACTAGAGCCCCATGACTGTTTCTACTTTAAGTGACCATTTAATGCCGGCATCATAAATTTCCGTTTTGTTTGCCATTCATTCGTTTCTTTATATTTCCATCGGTCAATTTCTATTGCCCACAGCCCCATTGTCCGTCCAACACCATTCAAAATCCATCGTCTCATATCCTTTCGTTATTTGTACATTTGCATGTTTATTTTCCTTGGTGCGTTCGATGCCTTCTACATTACTCTTGGTCAACCAGTACTCTTGGCCACTTCCAAAATCAACCGCCAATATTGTCTACACACTCTGGGCTAGAGCGACAATTTCTACTTCTCACAGCATGTAACGTCTGGCCTTGCGCAGAGATTGCTTGCTTGCATATGGCCCCAAACCGAGCTATAGAATCGTTGTTGGATCAGCTGAAATTTAGTTGGCCGGTGTCCTTAGATCCATACAGAAGACGACGAACTCTCGACGGAATTCCAAAGAGAGAATTTTCTTTAAAGAAAACACACGATTTTCCATGCTCATTTCGGAAAATTGCCTCCATACGGAAAATCGCATTTTCATTCGGAATTTCGTTTGCAATCAGTTCACTTGGGATTTGCTGTGCTCTATTGTGATTATTTTGCTGTTTTTATTATATTGTGAACGAACGTGTTTCTGATTTATAATTTCCATCATCAATTAATGTGAATATTCGTAATTGCGATCCATTTTGTGATTATATTGAATTGTTTCGGTTTTTATTAATAAATCCATAAAAAATATTATAATTAAAAGAAAAATTTTTTATTTTTTTTTTCAAATTGGAAAAAATTTAAATTAAAATTTCAAAAGGAAATTTTTAAATAAAAGAAAAATTACAGAAAATAAGTATTTTCAGTTACAAAAATAAAGTCCGTTGAACATTTAAAAAAAAAATTATTTTTGCTAAAAAAAAGTGCTATTGATAAATTGGTGAAATTCGTTTCGGGGAATTTTGATTTTTTTTTTTTAAACATTATTACAAAAAAAGGAGAGTACACAATTTTAGTGTAAATCGTATAGAAAAAATTTTGCCATCCCTTCCTCAATTGAACTGGACGTACTTCGGCAACAATCCAAGTCGATTGCGGCCCTTCGTAGGAAATCAAATTTTAAGGTAAACTTTCACCTTAGAGTTGGGCAGCTTTATTTTTTATTCATATGAATCAATCTTTTTAGTATAAAACTGATTTTTAGAGTATTCTTTTTACCAATATTTAGAAGCACTATTTTCATTTCCTATTATTTATTATTTTTTCTGTTGTGTTTATTAATTTTTTTGTTCTTCTATATATATTTTTTTAATAGTTTAGTTACTATTATCCTTTTACATTATCTAATCAAACAAGG
This sequence comes from Atherix ibis, assembly GCA_958298945.1. Taxonomy (NCBI): domain Eukaryota; kingdom Metazoa; phylum Arthropoda; class Insecta; order Diptera; family Athericidae; genus Atherix; species Atherix ibis. Next base: position 70,557,541 of record OY282609.1, on the reverse strand, counting down.
ATTTTTGATAAATTATGTTGATTTAGCCTTAATTGAATTGAGCAGCGATGAATAGCATATCCTGCGATGTATTTGTATGAACATACTTGTATAAAGAGAAAAGATTTTCGTTGCAATATGGTAATTTCTAATACTTAAACGTATTCAAATAAATCTGTAAATAATATTAAGTTTTTTCTTAAAAAAAATTTAAAATTTTTGAAATTAATAAGAAAAAATTGAATTAAATCTCACAATTATTGGTATTTATTTTTTAAACTTTTAAATAGATGAATTTCTATTCTGATAAATTGTCTCACTAAAAATTAAATAATTAAGAACCGTTTCTGTTCCCTTTCCTTCAATATAATTTCATCTCAATTTTTAATACTAATGATTTTTTTTTTTTTTTGTTGAAAGAATACCAAAAACACTCAGATCCACTTTTACCTGTCATTTGATAACTTTCTTCTCTTTTTGATATATTTTCAACAGTGTACGTGTATACCATAAGTAGGTGAATACATGTACGTAGACTACACTCGATGTCATCATTTTAGAGGAATTTCTTTTCAACATTTTATATAAGTTTAATTTGATTTAATTGAATAGCCCTAACATAAGAACTCTATTTCAGCAATTTTATCTAAGATCAACTTTTCAAAGAGGAAGTAATTTTGTTCGTATGGCTTCTATTCCAAAAAAAAAAAACGTATTACTTTGCCTTTGGTATTTATTCTATTTGAATTAAATTTACAAAGTTCTCTTTAAATCAGTCGTTCCATCAATATAAGAAATTATATTTTTTAATCAGCATTTATAATTCTAGTTAAGTAAAAATAATTTCAAATTGAATATTTTCATCTAAACTGAAATTTAAAATGAAATTTAATAAAAAAGTGTTACCAAAATGATGCCATCATATAGGACCTTTCGCTAACATTGAATATAATAATAATTTAATGGAGTCGCTAAATAACCTCATGGTCATGGTCTTATAAAATGGTCTCTGGCTGTTGACAATTTCTAAAAATAAAATATTTGTTAGTCTAAATATTCAGTAAAATTTTTTTGTAAAAATTTTCTGTTTAAATTTGCTGTTAAAATTTTCAGTAAAAAATTTTAATACCAAAGTTCAGTAAAATTTGGCAGTAAAAATTTTATTTAAAAAGGTTCAGTAAAAATTTGTCAGTAATAATTTGACAGCAAAAATTTGTCAGTTAAAATTTGTCTGTCAAAATGTACAGTAAAAATTTGTCAGTAAAATTTGTCAATTCAGTAAAAATTTGTCAGTAAAAATTTGTCGGTCAAAATGTTCAGTAAAACTTTGTCAGTAAAATTGTTCAGTAACAATTTGTTAGTGAAAATGTTCAGTAAAAATTTATCAATAAAAATTTTCAGTAACAATATGTCAGTAAAATTTGTTAGTAAAATTATTTAGTATAAATTTGTCAGTCAAATTTGTCAGTAAAAATTTTCATTATATATTTGTCAGTAAACATTTGTCGGTCAAAACGTTCAGTAATAGTTTTCAGTAAAAATTTTCAGTAAAAATGTTCAGTAAAAATGTTCAGTAAAAATGTTCAGTAAAAATGTTCAGAAAAAATTTTCAGTAAAAATGTTCAAGTAAAAATTTATCATTAATAATTTGTCAGTAAAAATTTGCCAGTAAAAATTTGCCAGTAAAAATTTCCAGTAAAAATTTTCAGTAAAAATTTTCAGTAAAAATTTTCTAGGTAAAAATTCTCAGTAAAAATTTTCAGTAAAAATTTTCAGTCAGTTAAAATTTTCAGTAAAAATTTTCAGTTAAAATTTTCAGTTAAAATTTTCAGTTAAAATTTTCAGTAAAAATTTTCAGTAAAAATTTTCAGTAAAAATTTTCAGTAAAAATTTTCAGTAAAAATTTTCAGTAAAAATTTTCAGTAAAAATTTTCAGTAAAAATTTTCAGTAAAAATTTTCAGTAAAAATTTTCAGTAAAAATTTTCAGTAAAAATTTTCAGTAAAAATTTTCAGTAAAAATTTTCAGTAAAAATTTTTAGTAAAAATTTTCAGTAAAAATTTTCAGTAAAAATTTTCAGTAAAAATTTTCAGTAAAAATTTTCAGTAAAAATTTTCAGTAAAAATTTTCAGTAAAAATTTTCAGTAAAAATTTTCAGTAAAAATTTTCAGTAAAAATTTTCAGTAAAAATTTTCAGTAAAAATTTTCAGTAAAAATTTTCAGTAAAAATTTTCAGTAAAAATTTTCAGTAAAAATTTTCAGTAAAAATTTTCAGTAAAAATTTTCAGTAAAAATTTTCAGTAAAAATTTTCAGTAAAAATTTTCAGTAAAAATTTTCAGTAAAAATTTTCAGTAAAAATTTTCAGTAAAAATTTTCAGTAAAAATTTTCAGTAAAAATTTTCAGTAAAAATTTTCAGTAAAAATTTTCAGTAAAAATTTTCAGTAAAAATTTTCAGTAAAAATTTGTCAGTAAAAATTTGTCAGTAAAAATTTGTCAGTAAAAATTTGTCAGTAAAAATTTGTCAGTAAAAATTTGCCAGTAAAAATTTGCCAGTAATAATTTGATAGTAAAAATTTGTCAGTAAAAATTTGTCACTAAAAATTTGTCAGTAAAAATTTGTCATTAAAAATTTGTTCGTAAAAATTTGTCAGTAAATAGTTGTCAGCAAAAATGTTCAGTATAAATGTTCAGTAAAAATTTGTTATTAAATTTTTCAGTAAAAATTTTTCAGTACAAATTTGTGAATAAGCATTTTTAGTTAAAATTTGTCAGTAAAAATCTTTAGGTCTTAAATAAGACCCAAAAAATTTAAACTACATCTTTTAACTGAATCACAATATGTATTTTGTATTAGTTAAAAATATCAAGTAAATTTTTTAATAAATTTCTTTAATTTAAATAAAAAAAAAATTATTTTCTGCTCCTATGCTTTCCATATAAGCATCTATATGAAAAAATCTTAAATTAAAGCTAACGTCACCCATATTGCGTCTTACATCTGCTCTTAACCACACTGACCTGACCCAGTTTTGTTTTAACATTATTCAAGCAAGCATCATTATTTGATTTAAGTCAATAAATAATAGTAGTTTTTGGTAATTCATAAAAAAGTAATTAAATTGTGGTATTCGTCATAGTGAAAGTTTTGTCTTAAAGAAAATCAAATCAGATCGTCGTTGCCAGACAAGATGCGTAGAGGATATCAACAAGTTTGTGAGGTAATCAAATTTGCGAGAATCGGAGCACATTTTCGCACGACAATCTTCTCAAAGTCGGTGCCACTATTTTGCGGATTTCATTACCGAAAATTTACATCGAAATCTCCTAAGAGTCACATCAAAAGAGAAAAGTTTTAGAACAAATTAAAATTCGACTCTGCTCATTAGTGCAGGAACTTATTAGTAGAACACAAATTTGTTGTATTTTAATACATTTTTTCGACAGTTATTGATTAATTACTTCCTAATAAAATTAGTCCGTGCAATATTTTAGATATGAACGAAGAGAAAAAGAGAAATTTATTAATTCCTGGTAATATGAGCAGTCTATTGAACTAAGATATTAGTTTAGGTGTGGTAGGAAAAATTTAATCTCCTCAAATGAATGAGGATAAATACTTATTATTGACTATGAACAAATGAGGACATTACAGTCCAAACAATTCTTGTAAATATAAATCTATTTTTATCTATTTTTGGGTAAAAACTATTTAAACTGTCAAAATGCCATTCCGCCCAGAGTTGCTAGATTCACCATCTAGTTTGGTATAAAACTTGGTTTATTTTCGACGAATTTGTTTACGACTGATAATTCGAATATGTACAACGTGTTAATTTATTAGTAAACATTTCAATGAAGCTATCATTACTCTTGTTTATCTAATTAGTAATAAATAAAATGATAATTATTCTAGTTGTTATTAGTACTCATTCAGTATCTACTTTTCTGTTCAGTTAAATTATGTTATGAATAAAGACTTCTACTTCCAAAGAATTTTATCATATTTTTCGCTTTCAACTTTTTATTTTTCTTGAAAATTCATCTTTATCAATTTATTATTCTAAGAAAAGATACATGGATTGAAAGAAAAAAAATAAATAATTACAACTCATTAATGTTTTTAAAGAAAACATTTCAATACATAAAAAGAATGCGAAAATTTTGTTTATTTTAATAACGAAATGAAGGCGAGTTTCCATTCGACAATCCATTAAACATTCTTGAAAAAAGTGCGTTATTGAAAAAATATTCATTTGGTAATAATTTTGATATCACTTATTTGTTAAAAATATATTGCGAGAGTACAAAGTTAATACCATGAAAATATTATTAAAATTTTCTGTCCAAAGTTCTATCAAAATTTTTCATTACAATTTTCTGTCCGAATTTATACTAAAAATTTACTGTCTAAATAATCGTCTAAAACTTTCAATGGCAACAATTTCAGTCAAAATTTTTTTGTAATAACTTTTAGAAAAAAATTTCAGTAAAAAAATTTGTTGCTAAAATTATTATGTCAAAATTCTGTTCAAAAATCTGTCTAAATATTATATCAAAATTTCAGTCAAAATTTACCATAAAAATTCTGTCAAAATTTTTAATCAAATTATTCTGTCCCAAATTCTATCAAAATTTTTCGTCAAAATTTTCTGTCAAAATTAACCATGAAAATCTCTGTCAAAATTTTCTTTTCAAACTTTCTGTTTAAATTTTTTGTCACAAATTTCCCTAATAATTTCTGAATAAATTTTCTGTCCCAATTTTCTATAAAAAATTTCTGTCAAAAGTTTAGTCAAAATTTACCATGAAAGTTCTCTCAAAATTTTCAATGAAAATTATCTGTCCCAAATTCTGTATACATTTTCCACTAAAATTATTGGTAAAATTTTCATTAAAAATTTCTGTCCGAATATTCGCTAAAAATATCGTCTTATTTAAGTGGCAACACTCTTTCTCAACATTTTTTGTAACAACTTCTAGAAAAAAAATTTGTCAAAATTCTATTCCAATTTTCTGTTTAAATCCTGTCAAAATTTTTCGATAAAATTTACTATGATAATTTCTTTCAAAATTTTCTTTTCAATCTTCCTAGACAAATATTCTATACAAATTTTCTGTCCGAATTATCACTAAGTAATTCTGTTTAAATATCTGTCCACTTTGAGTAAAAACACTTTAAGTCAACATTTTTTGTAACAACTTTTTAAAAAAAATGTTGTTGCTAAAATTTTTGTGTCAAATTTTCTGTCTAAATATTTGCAGTCTAAATTTACCATGAAAATTCTGTCGAAATTCTCAATCAAAATGTTCTGTCCCAAATTCTACCAAAATTGTTCGATAAAATTTTATGTAAAAATTTACCATGACAATTTTTTTCCAAATTTTATTTTCAATTTGTTTTCAAATTCTTGACAAATTTTCTGTTTAAATACTGTCAATATTTGCAATCTAAATTTACCATGAAAATTCCGTCAAAACTCTCAATCAAAATGTTCTGTCCCAAATTCTACCAAAATTTTATGTTAAAATTTACCATGACAATTCTTTTCCAAATTTTCTTTTCATTTTTATTTAAAATTCTTGACAAATTTTCTGTTTTAATTTTCTGTCAACATTTTTCGTTAAAATTTTGTCGAAATTCTGTTCAAATTTTCTGTTTAAATACTGTCAATATTTGCAGTCTAAATTTACCATGAAAATTCTGTCAAAATTCTCAATCAAAATGTTCTGTCCCAAATTCTACTAAAATTTTTCGATAAAATTTCCCATGACAATTTTTTTCCAAATTTTCTTTTTTTAATTTTTTTTCAAATTCTTGACAAATATTCTGTATAAATACTGTCAATATTTGCAGTCTAAAATTACTATGAAAATTCTGCCAAAATTTTTAATCAAAATGTTCTGTCCCAAATTCTAGCAAAATTTTATGTTAAAATTTACCATGACAATTCTTTTCCAAATTTTCTTTTCATTTTTATTTAAAATTCTTGACAAATTTTCTGTTTCAATTTTCAGTCAACATTTTTCGTTAAAATTCTGTCAAAATTCTGTTCAAATTTTCTGTTTAAATACTGTCCATATTTGCAGTCTAAATTTACCATGAAAATTCTGTCAAAATTCTCAATCAAAATGTTCTGTCCCAAATTCTACCAAAATTGTTCGATAAAATTTTATGTAAAAATTTACCATGACAATTTTTTTCCAAATTTTCTTTTCAATTTGTTTTCAAATTCTTGACAAATTTTCTGTTTAAATACTGTCAATATTTGCAGTCTAAATTTACCATAAAAATTCTGTCAAAATTCTCAATCAAAATGTTTTGTCCCAAATTCTACCAAAATTTTTCGATAAACTTTTATGTCAAAATTTACCTTGACAAATTTTTCCCAAATTTTCTTTTCAATTTATTTTTAAATTCTTGACAAATTTTCTGTTTAAATACTGTCAATATTTGCAATCTAAATTTACCATGAAAATTCCGTCAAAATTCACAATCAAAATGTACTGTATCAAATTCGTCCAAAATTTTTCGATAAAATTTACCATGACAATTTTCTTCCAAATTTTTTTTTTCAATTTTTTTTCAAATTCTTGACAAGTTTTCTGTTTTAATTTTCTGTCAATATTTTTCGTTAAAATTCTGTCGAAATTCTCAATCAAAATGTTCTGTCCCAAATTCTACCAAAATTTTTCGATAAAATTTTATGTAAAAATTTACCATGACAATTTTTTTCCAAATTTTCTTTTCAATTTGTTTTCAAATTCTTGACAAATTTTCTGTTTAAATACTGTCAATATTTGCAGTCTAAAATTACCATGAAAATTCTGTCAAAATTTTTAATCAAAATGTTCTGTCCCAAATTCTACCAAAATTTTTCGATAAAATTTTATGTTAAAATTTACCATGACAATTTTTTTCCAAATTTTCTTTTCAATTTTTTTTTCAAATTCTTGACAAATTTTCTTTTTAATAACTGTCAATATTTGCTGTCTAAAATTACTATGAAAATTCTGTCAAAATTTTTAATCAAAATGTTCTGTCCCAAATTCTAGCAAAATTTTTCTATAAAATTTTATGTTAAAAAATTCAATTTTTTTTTAAATTCTTGACATATTTTCTGTCCCAATTCATTTTTTGTTAAAATTTTCTGTCCCAATTCATTTTTCTGTCATCATTATTCATTAAAATTTCCATTAAAAGTTTCTTTGAAAAATTCTGTATAAAATTTCTATCCAAAGTTTCTGTCCGAGTTGTCACTGAAAAATTCTTTGAAAATATCTGTCAATATTTTTTGTAATAACTTTTAGAAAAAAAATTTGTTACTAAAATTATTGTTGCAAAATTCTTTCTAAAATCTGTCTAAATTAGTCAAAATTTGCAGTCAAAATTTACCATGAAAATCCGGTCAATATGTTCAGTCCCAAAATCTATCAAAATTTTTCTTTTCAAAATTTTCTTTTCAAACTTTCTGTTAAAATTTTCTGCACAAATTTTCAATGAAAATTTTCTATCCAAACTTTCTGCATTAATTTTCTCTCTACATTTTCAGTTTTTTTTTAATAATAAATTTTTAATTTCAAATTTATTCATATTTTAGAATTTTTGCAATTAATTTGAAGCAATTTTTAGATAATTTTTATATTCTTTTCGTATTTTTACAGTTGAGCAAATGGAGCGATGGAAAATTATCAGAAGAAGGAGGTAAACATTTATTAAATAGAAATATTATAAATGCTTTTTAAAGCTAGTATAATTATAATCGATTTTATACTTAAATTAAAAATTACTTTTCTAACCATTAATTTAATAAAATAAATTAACTTTAAAGTTTTTTCCTTAGATGATTTTCTTTTCAGTGCACTTTATTAAAAAATTGCAATTTTTACGAAATCTTCTTAAATATTTATTTTTATTATGAAAAATATCTTTTTTAAATTAAAAAATAAGCTCGCATATTCAACAAATAATCTTCAATATTTACAAATGATTCCAGTTGGGATAATAATAATCGATCGTTTGTCTAAAACCATTTTTCACACTAATTGAACTTAGAAAAACTGAAAATTCCGTTTTTGGACAAGCACTTGGAAACTTGAATGAAAATAAGAAATTTATTGCAAAAATTTGTTGTCAGAAAAAATAGGCTGTCAGTTAAAGAGAAGCTTTTTTGTAGTATTTCGTTAGAAAAAAAACCCAAAGTTGAGAGAGAAAAAAAAACAAAAAAAAAAAATTTCTTTCATATACCTCAGTAGTTTAATGATCAAGTGAAAATATTGTAATATAAGGGAACAATTTTCCATTTTTGTGTCCCTTTTTTTTGGTTCCCTTTTCTGCCCTACATGTCAGTAGTAATTTTAATACAATCGCTTTGAGAAGATGAATACTCTTTGTATGAAATATAAACTGTATGCGAATACTAACACACAGGACGATTAAAACACTATGCCGAGAGGATAATAGAAACAAAACTGAACTAACCTTAAGCAAACTGAACGGAACGAAAATGCCTGTATTGTATATGAAAATTGCAATTACGTGTACTAGTACTTATAGTGAAAAGTGCAAGGGGGCGTGAGAAAATTTCGGTCAGAAATGAAAATAAAAGGAAAACTACCCCCGCGCGGTGTACACGCGGTATTTGGGCGCATATTTGTAGGTGCAAGCAGTAATATTCGATTGACTCCTAATGTGGGTGAATTGAGTTCGTGTACGTGTGCATCATAATAGAACCAGTTTACAGGATATGTATTATTAGCTATGCCCAACATGAATGGAAAGCACACAAAAATAATGCCATCGATTGCAAAGCACAATATGAGCCTACAACTAACCAGACTGCGACTGGTACAGCTTCATAGACAGGACGGCGGCAGTTGCAGTTGCGACGGTAGTTGTTACCGTGAGAATATACGGTTTTAATGGTAACATTATTATTACAAAGCTCCTGCTGATGAATGGATTGGTGGGGTATCGGCTAAAGGGTAGTTACTGATGGTAGCAATTCGTATCAGCAATAGAGACCGAAACCCGGACTCGTTTCGTTACGTTCCGACCGTCGGTGCATTGAACTCCACTCCTGAAATAATAGCTCTTAAGTCACGGATGTAGTGTATATTGATTGACCTGAAAACATACTAAGCACCGTACAGATCCGAAACGTGATTTACCGATTTTGACACAAATTCTACTATTCGCTTGCCTTATTGGCCTAGCCTTCCGTTCTTACAGCCATCGCCATTTCCTAGCTTAGGTCTAGCTAAAAGACTGTTTGCAGAATAGGTGATTGACAACATAGATAAACGATATACTAACTGACTAGCGAGACTTTGCCATTTTTTCCCGCCTTTTTATCCATTTTCAATGAAACCAGTCTTTGTACTTTTAATCTTTCATCATTTTGAAGCGTAGAGAAAATTTTTAAGTGCGGAACACATTAAGATTATCGTTCAAAAATCAACTTTTGTTTAATGAAAAAAATATCTTTCTTTTGAAGCGAAGTGGGCCAGAAAATAGGCCAATAAATTATTGTTTGCACGGAACTTTTAAAAATATTTTCCAAACAAATTTAATTAGTTAAAAGAGGAGCATTAAATATTGAAAATTGCATGCATCTGTGAGAAGGCAAAAATTGAAAACACTCTAATCAGAAGGGCTGATATGATTTTTTAACAATATCGAATTCCATTTTTCTTCATGGAAGGATGTAGGAAATATAGAATTTCAGTGACAAAATAAAATTAAAACATCAATTATAATTAAGTACATTTCAAATAAATCAACAATAAATAAAAACATAATTTAAGACTATGGAAATATTTAGTGGAATTGAAAATTACGAAATTGGCGTGACATATTTTAATAAAACTTTGGTAGTAATTTCATAAATCATTTTAACACATTTTCGACAATTATTAATAAAGTTTATCCAATTAACACTTTCAAATCTTTATAACGTTAAAACAATCAATCTTTTTTAATTATTTACTCAAATTAAATCTAAAGAATTAAAGTAAAAATTAAAATTAGAAACGAAAAGTTTTGTGTAAATTTTTGGAATTAAATATTATGTGAATTTTTTTTTAAATTACAAAAACTGTTGAAACAAGAAAATTAAGATATGAAAAATTGACCAGTAATTTTGACAACAAATTTGAGCAGGAAATTTTGAACGAAAATTTTAACAGAAAAACAAGACCCAATTTTGACAGTTTTTACTAAAAATGTTGACGGAAATTTTTGAGAAACTTTTTTTTAATGGAAATTTTATTTTAACTGCAAATTTGAAAAGAACATTGTTTACTGAAAATTTTTTTTTAAATTATAGAAATTGGTAGAAATTATTGTACTTATAAAAATATTGACAATTTTTTTAGACAGAAATTATGAGACAAAATTTGTACAGCAAATTATGAGCAGAAATTTTGAACTAAAGTTTGAACTGAAAAATTTTGCTGAAACTTTTGAACAGAAAGTTTTGACAGCAGTTTTGACCGAAAATTTCGTGGGGAAATTTTTACAGCACATTTCGACAGAATTTCAGACAATTTTGACAGATAATTTTCACATAAAATATTTAGATAGTTTTTACTAAAAATTTTGAAAACAGCAAATTATGACAAAACATTTTGACGTTAAAAATTTTTATAGAAAATTGTTACTGTACAATACATTTTTACTAGAATAATCAATACAGAAAAATACGTGCTAATACATTTGTGGTTATAACATCAATCCAAAAAAAAAAAATGTTGATCGAAGATTGCTAATTCATCCAAATGTAAATTAAATGTCCTAAATTCCAATTTTCGACTGCATTATATGGGCTAACCAAGGTATTTAGTACACTTTCGATATGTTGCTCCAATTACCTTTCCTTTAACTAGTAGCATTTCTAAATGTATCCAAGTCACGAGCGGGTTTTGTAATGTTCCTGGTTCACTCAATAAATTCCAATATTGCAGTTTGTCCCTTTCATATATTGTAGTTAATGTAATTACCTTTAGGAATAGTCCGTATTGATTTTTTCCCTAATACTATTAAAAGAAAATTTGATTACTTTTTATTCTGGTTCAATTTCTTTCTGCTAATAAATATTAAACGGAAGTAAGTTTATTTATTCCCAAAACGAGTGATATATTTATTAGAGAAATATTTGAATATATTGTTTTCTAATATAAATAATAATCTTAAGAACTTAAACCAAAGTAAACTAGAATATAATTTGTATAGAATAAATTTATTTCGAGATTAAAAGCTTTATTATTCTAATTAAATATAAGGATAAGCAGAAAATATTTTTAATCGGAATTTACTTCAATCAAAAAGCGAAGTGTACACATATTATGAATTGTAGTAAATTTTCGGTATATTAAGTTCATACAAAAGATTAAGGTTTTTTTTTGGTTTTAGCAATAATATTAGTTGCAAATTAAAAAATCTCATTTTTTAAATCTTTCCCTCTAGGATATATTTTAACATTTGTACAAATATGTGTACTTATCAAAATATACAATTTCTGTACAATTATTTATAAAAATTTCAAGTAACATGTGGTTCATATTTCATGTAATTTTATAATGTTTCTATTTTCTTGAGTAGAAATAAAATCAAATTTCTGAAAAAATGTCGTATTACGTACTTTTTTGAATGGAAAATAATAAAATAAATAATTTCCAAATTAAATTCTCTCCTTTTATTGAAGTTACTCATATAACAAAAATAGGTATTTTTATTTTTATAATTAATCAGCAAAAAAATAATCTTAATTATGTGAAAAAATATTTTCAATATTATTCAGTATAAATTTAAAAGATTTACCAACCTCTTTGATATTTTAAAAATTTGAACAGAACTTCAGATGAAAATTCGGAATGCAAATTTTGATAGCAAATTCCATCTAACATTTTTACTGACAATTTTTTGCTAACAAATTTTTACAGACAACTTTTTAATGAAAATTTTTACTAACAAATTGCTTCTGACATTTTTTATTGACAAAACTTTACTGACAAATTTTTAATGACAAATTTTAATTTTTACTGACAATTGTTTGCTTACAAAATTTTACTGACAACTTTGAACTGACAAATTTTAGAGACAACTTGTTACTGACAAATTTTTACTGACAAATTTTTAATGGCAATTTTTACTGATAAATTTTTACTGACAAATATTTTCTGACATATTTTTACTGACAAATTTTTTCTAACAATTTTTTACTAATAAATTTTTATTTACAAATTTTTAATGACAAATTTTACAGACAACTTTTAACTGACAAATTTTTAATAACAAATTTTTACTGAAAATTTTTAACTGATAAATTTTACTGACAAGTTTTAACTGGCAAATTTTACAGACAACTTGTTACTGCCAAATTTTTATTGACAAATTTTTAATGGCAATTTTTACTAACAAATTTTTACTAACAAATTGTTACTGACATTTTTTATTGACAAAACTTTACTGACAAATTTTTAATGACAAATTTTAATTTTTACTGACAATTTTTTGCTTACAAAATTTTACTGACAACTTTTACTGACAATTTTTACTGACAAGCTATGATTGACGAATTTTTACTGACAACTTTTAACTGACAAATTTTACAGACAACTTTTACCTGACAAATTTTTACTGACAAATTTTTAGTACCAAATTTTTACTACAAATTTTTACTGAAAATTTTTAACTGAAAATTTTTAACTGATAAATTTTGCCGACAAATTTTACAGACCACTTGTTACTGCAAATTTTTGTTGACAAATTTTTAATTGGTAATTTTTACTAACAATTTTTTACTAACAAATTTCTACTGACAATTTTTTATTAACAAAACTTTACTGACAAATTTTTAATGACAAATTTAAATTTTTACTAACAATTTTTTGCTTACAAAATTTTACTGAAAATTTTTACTGACAACTTTGAAATGACAAATTTTAGAGACAACTTGTTACTGACAAATTTTTACTGACAAATTTTTACCGACAAATTTTTAATGGAAATTTTTACTGATAAATTTTTACTGACAAATATTTTCTGACATATTTTTACTGACAAATTTTTTCTAACAATTTTTTACTAATAAATTTTTATTTACAAATTTTTAATGCCAAATTTATACTGAAAATATTTACGCACAATTTTTAACTGACAAATTTTTACAAAAAACCTTTTACTGACAAATTTTTACTGAACATACTTTTCACTGATAAATTTTTACTTATAAATTAATACTGATAAATTTGTTCCAAAAAATTTGTATTGAACAATTTTTATAGAAAAGTTTTTTTTGCAAACTTTTTAACTGTTAAATTTTTACTGACAAATTTTAACAGAAATACAAAACATAAATTGTGTAAATAAAACGCAAGCTATTGAATTTTGTATTTTCGGAATGAGAAATTTTATACCATCGAAGCAAGTACAGAAACTCAGTTTTGTGAAGGACAAAATCATGCCTACGTTCGTATTCTTTTCCTTTATTCTTATATAAAATTTCATACTCCATCAACCAAAAATGAAATATTATTTCTTTTACAGAATTGAAATATTAAAAAAATATATATTTAATGTCCACTAGAGTAACAAAAAAAAAAAACCTTGTGGATTGAAGTCCAGTCCTTGAAATTATACTTGATGCCAAAATCACCATATGGCCGAAATTGCTTTACTGGTGCTAAATTTTTCTAATATTCCAATACTCAATATTAATTTTATTCAAGATTAAGAATAATTTATTTATGAAATTTCTGCTGATTTTATTAAATAATAGAGTCCTTCAATATAAATATCATTAAATCGATTTAGTTCTCACTTTTTATGGATAAATTTAGCCATAATTTAGGAAATGATTTGTGTTAAACGTTATCGAATAGAAAAATAACATCATTTTTATATTTTGGAAAGCCTTAGGGTGGAAACAAGAATAATTACAATTTTTTTATTTTAATTTTTTTATAGTTCACTAAAATAATACAAAAAAAAATTCTTACTCCTGTTACAAAAAAAAAAATTTTTATATTTAAGTTCATCATTTCTAATTTAGAACTTTTTTAAATAAAATAAATAATAACTTTTGGGAAGATAAGGTCAATATATATTAACGAGTAGCTACATTTAACATTGATTTATTTTAATCATTTTGTTTTTATTTAGGAAAAAATAATTATAACAATAAATATTTTATTTGAGAAATTTTTTACAAGAACTTTAGAAACACGATACGAAAGTAAAAATAGTTTGAAGGAATTTTATAATATCTTTCTCCTAATTTATAATATATAAGTTATTATTTACATGTTGTTATCTTTAGATAATATAAAAATTGATTTCAAATATAAAAATCCTTTTGTTTCTCTACCAGAAAATATTCTTGAAGAAATTTAGAGAAAACGTGTAAACATTGTTATTCTTAAGGTATCCAAATTACGTTAAGAATATCAATATTTAAATGTTTTTATCTCCGAAATTATGCTTTAATTATTTTTACATAAAAACTTCTCATTTGATAGATATTTATTAAATATGTCAGTTAATATGACATTTATTAAGGTTAAGGTTTGGCATTTTACATTATGGATCATTTAACCTACCATAGAACGCACAAAAGAAACGCCGATCCGATGCTGAAATAATAGGCTTAGATAGCCGCCTTTATTTAGCCAAAAATTTTAGATTTTAATTCAAACTATATGTGATTTTACAAAAAAAAGTTGCCATAAACAACATAATATAATTTTATCGAAATCTTTATATAATTTTACATTCCGAACTAAAAATTAGATAGGAAAAATTAAAATTTGTTAGTGCAGAAATAATAAATGTTCTCACATATATTGCCTGCATAAAAATGAATCTTTTTTAATTATATTTAATATCTATAACTACATAAACATTGTAATAAGCAGATATTATAAGAAAGTCACTGCAATAACTGAGAGGGACATGTGGGAGTTAACACCCATTGGCATTTCTTTAGCGAGCAGGTTGATTAGACCTCTTTCATTTCGCTTTAAAAGCCAACGAGTGTTTATAAAAAAAGTAACAGGCTAATCGGAAATGAAACTTTTTATAACGAGTTACACATAAATTATGCACACGATGGATAACTTTGTTTCGAACATAGAATCGAGCATCAACGATTTTTCGGAGGATTTTGTATTAAAGGAATTGGATTAAAGAGGAAGTAGAACTCCAGAGATCAATTCCATATACCCATATTGGGTAGATTAAAAGTTTGTTTTTTAGGGTCAGTTTTGATCGGTTGATCAGTAGTCTAAGTAGTAGTCGATAACGTTTGTTAAGGTCAAGTCTTTTTTATTTTCATGTGACGTTTCCATATGACTTCTGTCGTAATTGTTAAGACGAGGAGTAAGAGAAGACAATTCCTCACCTTTTCTGCTCATGCCAGTCTTCATAAGCCTCAGACGAAGAGTCTTGATTTTGTTGGATGAATTGAGAGATATTTCGCGCACGAATATCACAAAAATCAAGCACTTTGTACTCGCTTCCAATTGGTTCAGTTCGACTGAAGCAAACTCTAATCTAACTTAACTCGAAAGCAAAATTAATCGAAATTAAACTATTTTCAATATTGAAAATTATATCAAATCGGATATGATCTCATTATTTAAATACTTAATTTTTTTTGTACAAGAAATATTATTGATACGGAAAAACTTTCCTTTTAATATATAAAAGGAAATCCATTATTTTTGCATTAAATTGAAGGTTTTATTTAGCATATATAGAATGATACGATTTAGGTCAAATATGCACCGTTTTGTTCGATAACTTGTTGCCATTTTGGAGGTAATTTCATAATGCCTATCTCATAGAAACCCTCGTCCCTATTGGCAAAAAACTGGGACAGTCGATTTTCACAATCTTCTCTTGAGGCGAATTTTTCACCTTCAAAATCATTCGTCATAGACAGGAAGAGATGGTAATCACTTGGTGCCAGGTCCGGACTATAAGGTGGATGCATAAGAACATCCCAACCAAGGTCCCGGAACTTCTGGCGAGTCACTATCGATGTATGCGGCCTGGCGTTGTCCTGATGGAACACAATTCCTCTCCTATTGGCCAAAGCTGGCCGCTTCTGGGCGATTGCTTCTTTCAGACGGTCCAATTGTTGACAGTATAGGTCCGAATTAAGAGTTCGGCCGTAGGGGAGCAGCTCATAGTAGATGATTCCCTGCCAGTTCCACCAAACACACAGCAAATCCTTCCTGGCTGTCAATCCTGGCTTGACCACCGTTTGCGCCGGGTGACCGCGATTTGAACACGACCGTTGTCGCTTGACGTTGTCGTAAGTGACCCAATTTTCATCGCCAGTAACCGTCCGCTTCAGAAATGGATCGATATTGTTGCGATTCAGCAGCGATTCGCAGATGGAAATTCGGTACATGAGGTTTTTTTGCGATAACTCGTGTGGCACCCATACATCGAGCTTCTTTTTGTAACCAGCCTTATTTAAGTGGTTCCAAAAGGTTTTTTGTGCAATGTTTAGCTTCTGGGCAATCGAAACAGTGCTTACGTGACGGTCGGACTCGACGATTTCCATTATTTTTTCGACATTTTCGACAATTGGCCTTCCAGAGCGTGATGCATCTTTGACATCAAAATTACTGAAACGGAATCGACGAAACCAAAATTGCGCCTGATTGGCTATTACAGTATCAGGACCATAAACACTACTCACATTTTCAGCTGCCTGGCTTGAGTTTTCGCCTTTATCGAAGAAAAACTGTAAAATATGGCGTATTTTCTCTTTGTTGGTGTCCATCTTTGACGCGTGCTCAAAAAACACTAACTCAAGTAATCACAAAACTGTACAAAAGTTTTTTTAGTACGAAATCTTATCTTTCTAATGCCATCTAGTGCAACACGATCGCACTTTTATAACGGGAGATACAAACTCCTAAAGCCATCTATTGACAAAATAATGGCCGTCTTTTTACTACACCTAATAAATAATTGATTGTACGAGAAATTATTTATTTTCCCCTTAAAAGCTACAGTTTTTTATTGTTATTTTTTTTATAATTAATAGAAAAATAATAATTAAAAAAATGGAAAATTTGTAGTTTTTTATAAAAAAATTTTATAAAAAACTCTTCAATTTTTTTCAGATAATCCAAAAATTATTTATTTGAATTTTTAAAATTAAAAATATTTTTGCTAGCAAAAATCATTAAACAATTTTTTTTAAATATTTAATATTATTTATTTAATTTATGTAATATTTATTCTTTAAAAAGATGGAAAATGCAAACAGATGACAACAAACAAATATCTTTAAATACCTATTATACAATATAATAATGAGCATAATTACAATTTGTTTCTTGAAACTTATCAATAAGAAATCTCCCTATTGAGAAATGAAATAAAGATAAAAATATAAAAGGAAACCTTCTTCATAAAAAACCCCCATCATTCTATTTTGTTAAATTATAACTAAAAACTAGAGCAAAAGGACATAGTCATAAGGACATGGGGAAAAATAATTTTCTTCGATTTTCTTTTCTCAATACTCATTTGTTTTCGAGTGCGGTTCAATTTTCGCCCCTTTTACACTAACCTATGCCTGCCTTTTCTATACTCTATTATCCTGTATAATATATGGTATTACGATACGAGTATATAAATCATAATACGAATTAACGTGTATAATGTATACATACAAATGTACGAAATAACTTATGAATAGAATTTAAAGCTTCCTTTTTCACGAAATTCCTTTATGTTTTTTTTTCTTCTCTGCTCTAATTTTGTTCCGAAGAAGAAGAAAAATAACAAAAAATCGTTTATCATTAAATGTGCATATTATCATCGATAATATACTCACTAGTGCAGTATAAGTTTTACTCACAAATACGTAAATAATAGTTTAAATATATGAGTGTGAGAGAAAACGAGAGAATGAGAATGTATGAGAAGCTTTTCAAAAGAAAATAAGCCAAAACGGGGTTAGTAACCTGTTGACATAGTTTCCTTTTCGAGCGAAGGTTACTAGACTAGTGCATCATTCAGAGTTTTTTTTTTTCCAACACCCACACTTGCCCGCCAACAGAGTACATCGCTCTCATAGTTTTGTGTACAATACTAATCGGTACCTAGTTGAAAAGTTTCGGCCTCCTTTCTCCACAAATACCCTTTTCTGCACTAGAGCACCCAAGTCTCCAAGCGCACCTGAACAGCACTACTTCACCTGTATCAGATTTTGTACATTTTCGATTGCAACTCACTCATCTAGGATTTTACTATTCATCCTTCCAAGTGGCTATATAATAACTCTTTTATACTACCACCCTTATACAGTTGAGTTTTATTAGCTTACAAGCCTCATTTCCAATTGAAGTTAGTGTCAATGTATTGGTTGTTGACTGCCATTATCCAAAATTCGAATCTGCTCTCATTTTTCGATTGTCTCTTCATTTGATCAAATTTCAATAATTTTTTAATATTTCAATTTATTGTATTGAGTTTTATTTTATATTTTTTTTGTTAATACAAACTTATTTTATTTATACGCACACAAAGTTATTTTAAAATTTACGAAAAACGCAATATTCGTGCATCTAAAATGCCCATCAAAATCCTTACACATCTACCAGTTTACGAAATAATCATATGAGCATATCATAAATATTCAATACTTAAAGCTATTTATAGATTTTCTTGTTTACATTCGAGTTTATACATAAAAGTATATGAAATAATTGAACATGCATTCGTAATTGAAAATGCATCCGGACTCGAATGCGAATGCATTTGAAATTGTCTGCGCAGAAAATTCACAAATACCAGAAAATCGTACACTTTGTAAATTTTATTGCAAATTTTTGATTATCGGTTTTTGGCTAAATCAAAAGTTTGCTTAAAAATAAAGAGCGGTTTGTCTTTTTAAAAAAAAAAATTAATAAAATTACAAAATCTTATAAGCAGATAATGAAAAAATTGCAAAATGATTCAAATTTGTAAAATTGGATTTTTTATGTGATTTCGACTCAAAAATACATTGAAGACGAACAGTTTTGGCATAACTACACACATTAACTTAAAATGCACAATTCAATTATGCTGCAATTTTTTATGTAATTTCAGATGAAATTTACCAGATGTATAAGCTTAAATCCGCTGTTTGGTCATAGATGGCGTTAGTGAGCGTATTAAGCTACCATGGGCACGCCATACTTTTTTTTATGAGTTTGACATCTGTTAACATTAATCAGTGCACATTATCAGAAATTTTGTACAACAACATACATTTTTCCTTTGGTAATCATGACTAGTTTTGTGGCAGAAAAAGAGCATATGCGGGATGCTCTGCTTTTCTGTTTCAATTTGAAGAAATCGGCTGCCGAATCGCATCGAATGCTTATGGAGGCCTAAAGTGACAGTGCTTTATCGGAAACAACATGCCGAGATTGGTTTCGTCGGTTCAAAGATGGAAATGTTGACTTGTGGGACAAGAAGCGTGAAAATCGTCCAAAAGAGCCATCAATTGCAGGCTCTTTTGGACGAAAACGATACCCAATCGCAAAAAATGCTCGCGGAACAATTGGGTGTTACTCAACCAGCCATTTCCATGCGTCTGCGTGCGAACTCTTGCTCGCCAGACAAAAAAGGAAGTCGTTCCTGCATCGGATTGTGACAGGCGATGAAAAGTGGATATATTTCGAGAATCCTAAAGGCAAGAAATCGTGGGTTGATCCCGGCCAACCATCAACATCTTCCCCAAGACCAAATCGCTTCGGACGGAAGATGATGCTGTGCGTTCGGTGGGATCAGCAGGGTATCGTCTACTATGAGATGTTGAAACCTGGTGAAACTATCAATGCCCACCACTACCACCAACAACTGATCAAATTGCACCGTGCTCTCCGTGAAGAAGAAAAAACGGACTATCAACAACGACATGAAAAGCTGATTTTCCTCAACGACAACGCACTATCGCATACGTCAAAAATGGTCCGAAACTACTTGGAGACACTCAACTGGGAGGTGCTACCCCACCGCTCTTATTAACCAGACCTGTCCCCTTCCGACTTCCACCTGTTTTCGTCGATGGGCCACGCGCTCGCTGAGCAGCACTTCGATTCTTACGAAGACATCCGAAAATGCCGCGATGAGGGTTTGCCTCGAAGGAGGAGAAATTTTTTTTGCGTGGTATCCACAAATTGCCCGAGAGATGGAAAAATTGTGTAGCTAGCGAGGGCAAGTACTTTGAATAAGTTTTTGACTAAAAAACAGCGGATTTAAGCTTATACACCTGGTAAACTTAAACAAATTTCATGCAAAATGAAATTACTTTGAGTTGCGATTTCAATTTGTTAGTTTAGAAAATATTCCACACAAAAAATTCTTATGATTGTAAATATTTTAATGATATTTTCCTATTTTTTTACCACAAATTTTTAATTTTAATTTTTTTTTAACCACAACCACAGATTGGTTAGGCGAAAAAGTTCAGCACCATTACTACAGAACTTCTGTGGTTTCTGGTTGAAAAACTGAAATAAGTGGTTTTCATAGGCCTCTGTTGAAGCTAGCTGCTGGGTTCCATTAAAAGGGTTCTAAGGAACGAGAGTATGTCTCGGATATCCGGTGGATGCATCAAAACTAAATCATTTTTAGCGTGTCATTAAAGGAATTGTGCGGTCGATGATACTTTTCCTATTGATCAATTCTGGCCATTTTCTCTCAGTCACTTGGCGTAATCTCTCGAGTTCCTTCAAGTACAGTTCCGAATGAACGATTTCCTTCCAGTCACACCATACGCACAGCATAACCTTATTGGCCATCAATCCGGGATTTGAAATTATTTGTGATCGTCCATCTTTCCTTTTCCATGATCTCTTTCGAACGATATTCTTGCATTTTATCCATTTTTCATCACCAGCTATGATTCGCTTCAGAAATGGCTCGATTTCATTGTGCTTCACCCGCGTACCGCAGATGTTTTTCACACTCAATACATGAGCCACCCAAACATCGAGTTTGTTTTTGAACCCAGTCCTTTCGTATAATGACTTAAAACGGTTTGATGATGAATCTTTAATTCGTGAGCTTAAGTAATGTTATTACTGCTGATATGCCGGTTTTGATCAATTTTTTTCGAGAATTTCATTACATTCTTCGATAATTGGCTGACAAAAGCAATTGCCTTCACCATAAATACCACATATTTTTTCATAAGCCGGACGATACGTTGTTACCTTTGTCCAAGTATTATTGTAAAATATAGAGCATTTTATCTTTATTCCGGTAGGATTATGCTCCAGCTCAGAAAAATTTAAGCTTTATCGGTTTATTCGAATAGACCAATGGTGGGTATACATACGATATGATCAATGGTAGCAACATTCTGGTTTCTCATATATGATTAGAGCCACAACACAGTTACTAAATGGGCTGGCACCTTATTTGCCCACTCTTAGAATAGACGATTGATTTCACGTAGCCTCAAAGAAAAAAGTTAAAGGTCGTTAAATCTCGCAATTCTTGAAGTAATGCCAATCCAAGGTTGTCTGCAATTAGTCCCTTGTATCTTCATATGCTCTATCTTGTGTTTGCCCCTAGAGGTACCCAAGCCTATTGGACACTGTACCAGATTTTTAAAAATTCTTCATTATCCGATTGATAGTGTAATTTGAAGGTAAGTCATTTTACTGGATTTTTGAGTATTTCAGTATTTTTACAATAATGACACGTTGTTGAAGGTTATAAATAAATTATTCGATGAGGTGAAGAAATCATTACATCCCAAAAGGAATAAAATAGCTATAAATATGATGGACTAAATTTAATAAATTAGAAAAAGATTTATAAAGAAATAAAAATAAATTTTGTACGGAAAAATATACAGAAAGGTTTCCGAACAACTCGCAGAAAATAAGTGACCAGTACTAATAAAAACTTTGACGAAATTTTTCCAAACTCAATCATTATTTCGATGAAATGTTTATGAAATAAATTCACTTAGAAAATATTATCACTTAGCCTTATCATATTTAAGAGTCCTTATTATTTATACAATTTAACTAATAAGTACCGATTAAAAATCTCTTTAGAAGAGTAGTCTTGCTATTTTCCAGTTCTGACATTTTCTGTTGCGAATAGTTGCTTCTAGAATCATGCCAACATTTCGGTAAATGGTATGAAATTAATTTCTCTATAATTTAATTCAATTTATACAAAATGAAAGTGAGAAAAACTTAATTTATATAGTTAAATATCAGTCCAAATGTATACCAAGTGCACACAGCATAAATATGCTCACGTACATGTTATATACAAAAATTCAACGTATCGCCAAATGGCCTCCTCTTCATGGTCGTGTGGTGCTTCAAAAATTAACTCTGGTATATGGCAAAGGACCTCAGAAATAAACAAAAATCCAACCTATTAGAATCCAACTTAATGTTTTGTATGAAAATGAACGATTTCGAAAAATTCCTTTTATGTGGTTGGAATGTTGTCTATTTTATTAGTTGGAATCTGTTTTCTTGAAGGCAATGGTCAGAAAATAATAGCATATCATCCATACTCATTTTGGAAAATATTCAAGAACAATGCTGTAAAAAAAAGATTCCATTTATTTATCATCTGTAGTTGAATTTGTCTTGAAAATTATTCTCAGATTGTTGAACATCCTTGAATATAATTGTATGCGAGCTTGCATTACCAGAATACCTTCCGTAATATCTTGAAAATGATTGTTTGGAATTTTCTAAATTATAAATGATATAAATGAGTAGCACGTGATAGTTTGCAAGGTCTTACTATTTAGTAGGTTCTATGTTATCTACGCCACGGAAAGTGGGAATACTGAACTTCCTTAACGAAAATATTGTCAGTTGTTACAGAACATTTTTTCAGAAAATATTTATAGATAAATTTTTACGGAACAATTTTTACAGAAAATTTTTACAGGACATTTTTAATGACAAATTCTTACAACAAATTTTTACAGAAAAATTTTTAAGAGAACATTTGTACAGATAAATTTTTACAGACAAATTTTTACACACAAATTTTTACTAACAAATTTTTACTAACAAATCTTTACAAACAAATTTTTACACAAAAATTTTTAGTGACAAGTTTTTACTGACCAATTTTTAGTGACGAATTTTTGGAAACAAATTTTGACTGAAACTTTTTACTGACGAATTTTTCCCTAACAAATTTTTACCTACAAATTTTTACTGACAAATTTTAACTGACATATGTTTACTGATAATTTTTTACTGACAAATTTTTACTAATAAATTTTTACTAAACATTTTTGTTGAACAACCGACATTTTTACCGACATTTTTTGTAAATTTTTACCAATTTTTACTGACTTTACTGACAAACTTCTTCTGACAAACTTTTACTGGCAAATTTGTACTGACAAATTTTAACTGATAAATATTTACTGACAAATTGTTACTGACAAATTCTTACTGACAATTTTTTACTGACAAATTTTTACACACAAATTTTTACTAACAAATTTTTATTAACAAATCTTTACAAACAAATTTTTACACAAAAATTTTTAGTGACAAGTTTTTACTGACCAATTTTTACCGACATTTTTTGTAAATTTTTACCAATTTTTACTGACTTTACTGACAAACTTCTTCTGACAAACTTTTACTGGAAAATTTGTGCTGACAAATGTTTTACAGATAAATATTTACTGACAAATTGTTACTGACAAATTCTTACTGACAATTTTTTACTGACAAATTTTTACTGACAAATCTTTGCTGGCAAATTATTACAGACAAATTTTTACTGACAATTTTTTACAGACAAATTTTAACCGACAATTTTTTACTGACATTTTTTCATAAATTTTTACAGACAAATTTTTACTGACCAATTTTTACTGACAAATTTTAGTGACCAATTCTTACTGACAAATTTTTATGAAAAATTTTTGCTGACAAATTTTTACTGACAAATTTTTACTAGCAAATTTTTACTGACAATTTTTTACTGATATTTTTTAATAAATTTTTATAAACAAATTTATATTGACCTATTCTGACTCACAAATTTCAGTGACCAATTTTTACT
Organism: Atherix ibis; assembly: GCA_958298945.1. Taxonomy (NCBI): domain Eukaryota; kingdom Metazoa; phylum Arthropoda; class Insecta; order Diptera; family Athericidae; genus Atherix; species Atherix ibis. Next base: position 70,533,473 of record OY282609.1, on the reverse strand, counting down.
GACAAATTTTTACTGATAAGTTTTTACATACAAATTTTTACTGATAAATATTTTTGACAAATTCTAACTGAAAAATTTTTACTGACAAATTTTGAGCGACAAATTTTTACTGACAAATTTTTACTGACAAATTTTTGCTGACAAATTTTTACAGACAAATTTTTACTGACAATTTCTTACTAACATTTTTTGATAAATTTTTACAGACAAATATTTACTGACCAATTTTTACTGACAAATTTTAGTGACCAATTTTTCTGACAAACTTTTATTGATAAATATTTACTGACTAATTTTTATTGAAAAATTTTTACTGACAAATTTTAACTGACAAATTTTTACTGACTAATTTTTACTGACAAATTTTTACTAACAAACTTCTGGTAACAAACTTTTACTACAAATTTTTACTACAAATTTTTACTGAAAAAATTTTAATCAGTATTTCCAAATAAGAAAAGTTCAATTACAAATTATAAACTAATAGTATAGTAAATGATGGTAGTCTTCCTATGATAATATTCCCAGTTACAGTATCCAATTTTGAGTCGAAATTAATTATTGTACGGAGTACAATTTACGTAATCGAAACATGCTATTTTAGTAACAACTGCAATAATAGATCGGAATAATTCGAATTTCAAATTCGACTTCAAAATTTAGTACATTGAAGAGGGTATATTGCTAGTTGCATTGACTTTCCACTGATTCTGTTAACACCACGCCATACTAACTGAGGACAGCTATCAAATTAACATTCATGACATTGTGCAAATGAGATTTTATAATGAACTAAAAACCGAATCAAATTGCGTCTGTGTGCAAATGAGCTTTCCGCCTTCGGCTTCAGTGCGAGTACATAAAATTAATACAAATTTGGGGAGGATAGTGACCGCCAGATTTTTGTACAAAAGAAAATTATACACGTAATTTGTAAACAATATCCTTCCTGGTAGGTTACATCCAAAGATATATTTTTTGGTAGGTTACATCCAAAGAGACCGCACAATTTTTTTTATCTATTGTACTTTCGTTGAAAGTACTTTAAAAGTAAATTTATTCACAATTTTGCTTGCTTTCCTTTCATATTATTTCAAAATGTTAATCTAATAACTTAAATAGAAAAATTATTCATCGTTTTTTGAATGCTAGTCCATCGTGAACCTGACAAATTTCTAGTAATTTTTACATTATAGAATAGGAATAATTTTCTTTTCCGGAGTACTTATAATTTTTTAAATAATTTTTTTTGATCGGTTGTTGGTGGTATTGACAGTTTTACCAGATTTCAACATCTCATAGTACGAGGGTCATTCAACAAGTACTTAGCCTACAAAAGAAAAACGAAAATTTTGGAAAGGTGGCAATTTATTTTTTCACATAATCTCCTTCAAGGTCGATACACTTGGCCCAGCGATGCTCTAACTTTTTTAACCCGTCCAAAAAATACATTTTCTCGAGAGAAGCAAAATAGGCCTCCGTGGTGACGATGACCTCCTCATTCGACCCAAATCTATTCCCGGCGAGTGATTTTTTCAGGTTTGGAAACAAAAAGTAGTCACAGGGAGCCAAATCTGGAGAGTACGGTGGATGGGGCAGCAATTCGTAGCGCAATTCGACCAATTTGGCAATGGCGACGGCGGAGGTGTGAGCCGGCGCGTTGTCGTGGTGGAACAGCACTTTTTTCTTCGCAAAGCGGGGCCGCTTTTTGTTCAATTCGACGTCAAATCGGCCCAATAAGTCAGCATAGTAGCGCCCCGTGATTGTTTTACCCTTCTCGAGGTAATCGATGTGGATCACACCTTGTGAATCCCAGAAAACGGTGGCCATCACCTTTCCGGCCCATCGAACAGTCTTCGCCTTCTTCGGAGCACGTTCGCCGGGTGAAGTCCACTGTTTCGACTGTTCCTTGGTCTCTGGTGTGTACCAGTGAATGCATGTTTCGTCGACGATCACGAAACGACGCAAGAACTCAGCTGGTTTGCGCTGAAACAGCGCCAAACACGTCGCCAATGTGGTCTCACGGTTGCGCTTGTTTTCCGGTGTGAGCAATCGCGGCACCCATCGCGCCGACAGCTTTCTCATGCCCAGTTCTTCGTGTAGAATATGATGCACCATTCCTACTGCGATGCCCACAGTCTCAGCTATCTCGTGAACCTTCAATCGACGGTCTGCCAACACGAGATCGTGGACTTTTTTAACGTTTTCCTCCGTGTATAAGCTTAAATCCGCTATGACCAAACAGCGGATTTAAGCTTATACATCTGGTAGTAGTTAGAAGTTTCCGATATTTGGTCTACAAATTAATAAAACAAAGACAAAATATTTAAAATTATCAGATCAAATACTAGAAGAAACTTGTTACCAGTGAAAATCGGAGAATATATTATAAAAAGCCTCAGCTATTTGGGTATACAGGTGAACAACCAAAACGTCATGCACAGCAGTATACAAACAAGAATTCAAGACCAGTGGTAACATACGGATCGGAAATTTGGACGATGACACCAGCTGATATAAATAATTTGAAGACATTTGAGCGTAAAATATTAGGAAAAATCTATGGCCCAAGATGAGACGTAAACGAAATTTATACCAAAAGATCAAATGCAGAACTTTTAGAGTTAATCGATGGAGAGGACATAAGTCGATTCATAAAAAGTATACGAATAAAATGGGATGGTCATGTTAGCAGAATGCCACAGGAAAGAGCTCAAAAATCTATTTTTAATGCGATATCAACAAATACAAGATATAGAGGATGTCCTAGACAAATATGGCTAGATAGTGTTAAACAAGACCTAAGAATTATTGGAGTAGGAAATTGAAAATCAAGAGCACAAGATAGGCACCGTTGGAGACAAATTTTAAAGGAGGTCAAGCCCCACCCTGGGCTGTAGCACTAAAAGATGATGATATATACGAGTACATAGCAATAAAATCGTGAATGAGTCAAATTGACTCGGTCCGGCAATCTTGTGTTAAATATTCAGTAACTTAAATGCGTTATCATTTGCAATTATAAATTGACTTATTTTGAAAAATTTTATTCCCTTTTTTTTGATAGCGAACTTATACCAAACAAAATGAGATGATTATGGAAGAGAATTAATAAGCAGAAACTTAATTTATCGAGGTTGATATGCAAACAGAAAGTTATGAACTAGAATTTCTTGATAATAAACTGAAAAGTGTCCTGCACCTAAGAGGATAGACTACGTTCTCTAATGTAGTGTCCTTATACAAGTACTTGTAGACATTTATGCATAGTTCATTTATGATTGCACAGCAAAGGAGGGTGTATACTTTCATCCACTTATGAGGAGCACAGTTTGACAATTCTCAAACCATTGTAGATTATTGAAAAAGGATACTCCTCCCCAACAACTGGTATCCACTCGAGTGATAAACGACTGAAAATTAGGTGGTGAGCAGCGTGGAACCTCTCACGTCGTCATAGATAGGACCATAACACTTGATCAGGACCGTTCACGGTAATCATTTGTCAAAGCTATCAAGGATATCAACATTGTTGGCATTATCGTTATTATTGTTATCCTTGTCATTGACATTCTCATCTCATTAGTTATGTTGTTACTTAGCTGTGTTGTTGTACGGGTGCTGTAACAGCAGTTCACAATTTTCGTTATCGTATCCATTATTATCGCTTTTAACAACATCTTGCAAACCTATTTTTATACTCGTAAGCTTATGACCAAAAAATAGCTCAGATTAGCTTGCCATCGACATTTTTTTCTCTTTTCTTTAATATATTTGTTATATCTATGAGAAGTTTATTAAGATAAATGAATAGATTCCTTGTGAAATCGGAGGAGAAAAACCTGAAATCCTATATCAGAAGAAAAATCCTATTTGTCAAGATTTCGTTTCGTTTTTACTTCTCGTATTCGCCCTTAAACTGAATTTTATTTTTGTCATATTTTACCGATGCGACATAATCTGTTGTCCTTTTGGAATTTATCAGAAGAAGAAAGTGTAATTTTATTCATTGATTTTAGTTAGTTAAGACCTGAAATTAGTAAAGTAATTTCTTCTGCTAATCATTATTCGAAAGGAAGAAAGGCTCCATAGTTTTTCGTATTGTACAGAAAATTAATCTTAGATAGGATTCTGTTTATCTTACAAATGAAGAGTGAATTTAAATATGTTTTTGCATAAAATCTATGCTGATTTACAAGAATTTCTGTATATCCATTTCAACTCCTGCTCTTATCTGATAAAATTGCCTTACTTTCAACGTTCAGCACGTATTTTCAGCCGAAAAGTTTTGTCAGGTCAATTTTTGTTATATTAACAAATTTTTACTGACGAATTTTTGCAAACAAATTTTGACTGCAAACTTTTTACTGACGAATTTTTTCTGGCAAATTTTTATTAACAAATTTTACCTGACAACATTTTGCTGACAATTTTTTATTGACAAATTTAAACTGCAATTTTGTACCTACAATTTTAACTGACAATTTTTACCTAAAAAATGTTTACTAATAAATTTTTACTGATAATTTTTTACTGACAAATTTTTACTAATAAATTTTTACTAAACATTTTTGTTGAACAATTTTTAATGACAAAAATTTATTGATGAATTTTTATAGGCAAATCTTTATTGACAACTTTTTACTAAGGACTTTTAACTGCAATTTTAACTGAACATTTTATGTAAAGAATTTTTTCCTGAAAAATTTTTGCCTACAAATTTTTACCGACAATTTTTAGCTGACAAATGTTTACTGACAACTTTTAACTGAACATTTTTACTGACAAATTTTTATTGACGAATTATTAATGACAACTTTTTGCTGACAAATTTTTATTAAAAAATTTTTATTGACAAATTTTTTCTGGCAAATTTTTATTAACAAATTTTACCTGACAACATTTTGCTGACAATTTTTTATAAACAAATTTTAACTGTAACTTTTTAACTGACAAATGTCTACTAATAAATTTTTACTGACAATTTTTAACTGACAAATTTTCACTGACAAATTTTTACTGGCAAATTTTTATTAACAAATTTTAACTAATAACTTTTTGCTAACAATTTTTTATTGACAAATTTTAACTGCAATTTTGTACCTACAATTTTAACTGACAATTTTTACCTAAAAAATGTTTACTAATAAATTTTTACTGATAATTTTTTACTGACAAATTTTTACTAATTAATTTTTACTAAACATTTTTGTTGATAAATTTTTAATGACAAAAATTTATTGATGAATTTTTATAGGCAAATCTTTTGTGACAACTTTTTACCAAGGAATTTTAACTGCAATTTTAACTAAACATTTTATGTAAAGAATTTTTTCCTGAAAAATTTTTGCCTACAAATTTTAACCGACAATTTTTAGCTGACAAATGTTTACTGACAACTTTTTACTGAACATTTTTACTGACAAATTTTTACTGGCAAATTTTTATTGACGAATTTTAACTGTCAACTTTTTGCTGACAAATTTTTATAAACAAATTTTAACTGTAATTTTTTAACTGACAAATGTCTACTAATAAATTTTTACTGACAATATTTAACTGACAAATTTTCACTGACAAATTTTTACTGGCAAATTTTTATTAACAAATTTTAACTGACAAATTTTTGCTAACAATTTTTTATTGACAAATTTTAACTGCAATTTTAAACCTACAATTTTAACTGACAATTTTTAACTGACAAATGTTTACTACTAAATTTTTACTGACAAATGTTCACTGACAAATTTTTACTGACAAATTTTTTTAACAAATTTTAACTGACAACTTTTTGCTGACAATTTTTTATTGACAAATTATAACTGCAATTTTGTACCTACAATTTTAACTGACAATTTTTTCCTATAAAATGTTTACTAATAAATTTTTACTGACAATTTTTTACTAACAAATTTTCACTGACAAATTTTTACTGAAAATATTTAACTGGAAACTTTTTAGAAAATTTTTACAGAAAATTTTTGTTGAGTATTTTTCTTTAAAATTTTTACTGAAAAATGTTTACTGAGTTTCTTGTATTCAAAGATTTTGTTTGCAATTTTTTTTTGTGAGAAATAAATATATTAAGAAATAAAATATACAGAAAATTTAATTGAAATTAAATTTTTATTAGGATCTATACAATATTTTATATAATTGTAAAGCATACAGGATTTTGCGAGGGAGTCATTAAATTAATTGAAGAAAAAGTACAAATAATTGCATGAAAAGAAGTTTAGGCGGGTATTTCAAAGATAAAATTCTAGTATACAAAAAAAAACAGAACGCAAATAAAAATGTTAAAATGTTTAAGCAAAAAGTAACATATTACATGACTCGTTTTTAAGGGAATGAAATGATAACAAAAGAACCGAACGTCATTCTACGCTTCAACCTCATTATAAGGTTAATATGCCTTCATATAATTTGTATTACATAAGAGTCTGTAAAATTCTCCTCTGGGATTAAGCACACACGGCCAAAGAAAATAGAAAATATATATAATAATTTCGGACGAGAAATGCAAGAAAACCCGTATCTGCATGGACTCAATTCCTTCTTAACATGCAATTCTCATACACTGACTTTTCAATTCCCAAAGCAATTTCTTCTAATGCATTAGTTTTTTCCAACGAAGAAAAAATATATGTTAAAAAAAAATGAAGAAGAAGAAAAGAAAGAGCCCTAAAATAATGATTTTTAGTGTCACGAAAAACTATAAAAAAAATCCTATCAGTTTATTAAAAAAGATAATTTTATTGAATATAATAATGTATACTCTTAACCTACAAGACAAGTGGGCGGGAAGGTAGGGGCTAGGAAGGGATGAATCAAAAATTATAATAATAGATACACAACATGAGATGGTACAAAAATTTGATTTTTACTTATTGAATGATCAAAGGATAACGGATAGTTCAGTCAGAAGTATTTGCACTGAGAAGACATACAAGAAACTTTAAATTTAATTTAATTTCTGAAAAGAATTTTGTAAGTAAATCAATTAAGTTCATTATCGTATAGTATTATAAATAAAAATTACAATATTCATTTCTAATATAATTGTTTCGTCCTTCTTTGAATCAGAAAAAGTATACAGAATCTGCACGTTTCGCAATATTTTCATGTCTTGAATACAAAAATACTATCACGAACAAAAACACAATTTTTCAAGAAAATATTCAAATTTTTAACCAAAAACAATAATAATAAACATTTTAAATTCAATAAAACTGTAAACAGTTTTATTCTAATTTTTTTTGGCAGTTTTAAAAAATTGTTTAATAAAAAAGAAAATTTCAATAAAATAAAAGTGGAAATTTTTGTAAAGTAGAAAAATATTCATTGTTGACAGTGTAAATAAAAGTTGAAAAAAAGAAAACTCTCCACACGATCTGCTCTGTAAACATTATTGGAGAATTTCCTCTACTTTTGACTATTTAAAAATAATAAACACAAATAATAATTTTTTAATTTTTTTTAAAAATAGAAATCAAGTGAAGAAAAGTGTTTGGTGTTTATTTGTTTATTATTGTTTGTGAAACTTTTTTCTTCGGAATTAAATTTTAGGAAAAAGAAATTTTCTATAAGCTTGAAAAATATTTAAAAATTTCTTATAAAATTAAATGAAAATTACTAAAAATATATATTAAAAAAAAAAAACTTAAAAACGAAAATTGGAAATTGTTATAAAAACACATTGGAAATTTTTCACACGCATTGATGCGCAATTTAAAAACAAAGAAATTAGAATATAAAAGTTACATTATTATTTTTATAAATTTACGTATTTAACTAAAAGTCTCATAAATATAGTTTATAGAATCTAATTATTATGTAGCGATCTGCTTATAATTGTGCTATTAATTTCCAATGGAACTCTGTTTATATCGAACAACTGACAGTCGAATCGGAAATAAGAATCTGATACGTCCGGATTTTTTTTTTTGGGTATAAATATTGAAATTTAATAGTTTTCCGCTCAGAATAATCTACGTCTTTATTAAATGAATTTGAAAAAATTACTATTTATTCGATTATTCATTCATAGTTATTGTATTATAAAAATTACGTAAACTGTGTTCTGGAATTTTCATAATTACTCATACTATTTCCATAATTATGAACTCGAAAAGATTAAAATATTATCTTAAGTATACTTTCCCATTAATATTAATTTAAAAAGAATTTCAAAAATTATGAAAAATATTTTTCTAATGATTAAATTTCCATTAAGAAATTACTTCAAATCAAAGTAAACAAAAGTTTTTACTAAATTATATTGTAGAATTTTTGTGTTTGAAAATTTCGTAAAAATTTTTATTGAGAATTTCTGAAATCGCAAAATTTTAAATATTTTAATAGATTTTGTATATTGAACCGCAAAATATTCCGACAATACAGCTATTTTTATGCAGCATACAAATCATTCCACCGCTAAGATTGAATGAGGAAAAATGTGCTCACGTGACTTTTACACTTTGCCAACAATAGACCGCTGATATTATCCTAAGCAATTAAATTCCCATCGAATTCAAACCCCAATCCTTTAAAAAAAAACCAGTTTTATCCATCACTATCTAAATTCGTATAAAAAAAATTTCGCTCGCTGCTATTGTTCGATCCTAATCCTTTTAGCAATAATAAATGATAATAAATCATCCTGTTCCTACGGAATAATTTAAATTATTCGATCAAATCAAACCATTGAAAATAACTTAAACACTTTAACTTGGAATAAAATTTAGAAATTCCATATCAAATTTCGAATTTGGCAAAGTTTCAATAACGAAACTTCTCAATAACAATACCTATTTTGCGAAGAAAAAAAAATATCATCACCTAAGACAAAAGGACTTACTATTGTTATATTTCGAAGTGTAGTAAAATCTTAAACATGGACAAAATAATATTATTAATTGTAGTAGTAATATTAATAATCCTTTTTTACAGGTTACCCACTACTTGAGTACGGCATTGATTTTTTTCTTTTCATAACAAATTCACTTCAGTGGCTCTTTTGTCCTTTATCCTTGCTTTAATTCAAATTAAAATCTTTGAAAGATTGGATAAGCTTTTTCCAGATTCTTTGTTGTTTGAAAAACCTTTTAGTAAAATGAAAAATTGTATAAGAACAACTAAAGACGTGATGTTATTTTTATTTTTTGCTCTTTTCAATAAAACCTAAGTTGGCAGATGCTGTAGGGAATGAATTAAGTATTTAAACAGCATCACAATACTACATTTACTAGAAAATATCTCGTATTCCTTTAAAGATAAAAATTTCATAGTAATTAAGTCCTTTTATAATTTTGTTTATTTGTCTACACTATAACATGATAAGAAACACAAAAAGCTTTTACTTCTATGGAATAATTTTTAATTGCTTGTGTAATTTAGAAGCCAGTGTATTGTTTTTTTTTCTATGAAAACTTTCTCAAATGTCCTGTGGAAGGAAATGGTAGAAAATTATAAGGAATCCTATAAATATTTTGCTTTTATATCTGAATCTTCTCAGATATAAAAGCAAAATATTTATAGGATTCCTTATAATTTTCTACTAATTTTTCAGGAAAAAAATGTGAAATAATATGTTTCTATTTGCCCACGCAACTCCTCTTAAAAACATATTACAGTAAAAACTTTCAGTAAAAAAAATTTTCAGTAAAAATTTGTCAGTAAAAAAATTGTCAGAAAAAATTTGTCAGTAAAAATCGGTCTATAAAAATTTGTTAATAAAAATTTGTCAGTAAAAATTATCAGTAAAAATTTATCATTCAAAATTTTAAGTAATCATTAATCAGCAAAAATTTGTCAGTAAAAATTTATCAGTAAAAATTTGTCAGTAAAAATTTGTCAGTAAAATTTGTCAGTAAAAATTTGTCAGTAAAAATTTGTCGGTAACAATTTGTCATTAAAAATTTGTCAGTAAAAATTTTAAGTAATCATTTATCAGAAAAAAACGTCATTAAAAATATGTCAGTTAAATTTGTCAGTAAAAATTTATCAGAAAAAATTAGTCACTAAAAATTTGTCAATAAAAATTTGTCAGTGAAGAATTGTCAGTAAAAATTTATCAGCAAAAATTTTTCAGTAAAATTAATCAGTAAAAATTTGTCAGTAAAAAATTGTCAGTAAAAATTTGTCCTTAAAAATTTGACACTAAATATTTGTCAGCAAAGATTTGTCAGTAAAGAATTGTCGGTAAAAATTTGTCAGTAAAAATTTGTTAGTAAAAATTTGTCAGGTAAAAAATTTGTCAATAAAAATTTATCAGTAAAAATTTTTCAGTAAAAATTTTAAGTAATCATTTATCAGAAAAAAACGTCATTAAAAATTTGTCAGTTAAATTTGTCAGTAAAAATTTATCAGAAAAAATTAGTCAGTAAAAATTTGTCAGTAAAAATTTGTCTGTAAAAATTTGTCAGTAAAAACTATCAGTACAAATTTGTCAGTAAAAATTTATCAGCAAAAATTTGTCAGTAAAAATTTGTCAGTAAAAACTATCAGTAAAAATTTGTCACTAAAAATTTGTCATTAAAAATTTGTCAGTAAAGAATTGTCAGTAAAAATGTGTCATTAAAAATTTGTCACTAAATATTTGTCAGCAAAGATTTGTCAGTAAAGAATTATCGCTAAAAATTGGTCAGTAAAAATTTGTCAATAAATATTTATAAGTAAAAATTTGTCAGTAAAAATTATCAATAAAAATTCGTCAGTAAAAATTTATCAGAAAAAATTAGTCAGTAAAAATTAGTCAGTAAAAATTTGTCAGCAAAAATTTGTCAGTAAAATTAATCAGTAAAAATTTCTCAGTAAAAAATTGTCAGTAAAAATTTGTCTTTAAAAATTTGTCAGTAAAGAATTGTCAGTAAACATTTGTCAGTAAAAATGTTTTTATTAAAAATTTGTCAGTTAAAACTTATCGGTAAAAATTAGTCTGCTCAAATTTTCAGAAAAAATTTTCAGTAAAAATTTGCAATAAAATTTTTCAGTAAAAAGATTTAAAAAAAATTGTTAATAAAAATTTGTTAGTAAAAATGGTCACTCAAAATTCTCAGTAAAAAATAGCTTATATTGAAATTTGTAGTCTAAAATATTTTTTTGCTAAGCAATTTGTATTATTATTTTTGGTTACGATCTAGTAACAAGTATTTTTGTGAAATTATTAAAAAATTGGAGTGTTTTGCTATTACTAAAATTGACGAATATTTTTTTTTAATTTTTCAGAAGAAGGAAAAAGCCTTCATTATAAAACAACGCCAGGACGGCGAAAGTCTATGCTGGCGCCGATTCTGTCGAAAATTAAAAACGCGTCCGAGGCCGCGTACGAATATGAAAAAAGATCTGATGGCGGTGGAATTGGCAACGGTGGTAACTGCGGTAATACCGGCAATACAGGCGGACTAGGAAGTGGCCACGTCGTACTTCCGATTGAGAAAATTCCAGCCAAGAAAGTCAAGGTTTGTCTGATGCATTACATTATAGGAAATATTACTCCTCCCATGAATAATGCACACTATGAAAATCCGAAAAATATCCATTAAAATAATAGAAAAAACAGCGAGTTCAGGTTGTTTTTCGTTGGGAAGAGTAGGAGTGCTTTTATTTTGATAATTTTATTTTTTAAGAGTAAAACTTGACAGATAGCTTAGCATATTTTAAAGGTTTGACAACCCTAATGATAAATAAAAAAATCATTCCAGAGACATAGTATACACGGGATGATGGAGGAGGAGAACATAATTCGACCACATCAGGAAATTCAACAGCTCACGCTGGAGGAGAAAAAGTTCCTGTTGGCCGTAGAAAGGGGCGACATGGCCGGTACGAGACGGTGGGTAATATTTTTGCAGAATTCATTTCATGATTACTAGTTCGAAAAACACCATAAGCTCAACATATTAAAAGACTATTTAGACCATCCACACTTTTTACAAATGCAAATCTTACTTTTTTAGTGCATTTATTTTCGTATTTTTGTTCATCGTCTTGGTTGGATTAGTTGATTTTCAAATACAAAACTTTAAATTATATTATTCCAAATTGAAATATTAAAATCTCATTTTAATCTGATTGAAAGTTGAAAAAGAACTGTACTTTTTTTAAAAACCTTTGCTTTTTTAATAAGCAAAACATGAGCGGGTATTATTTGGCATTATCTTGTCCGTATTCATTTCGAAGAGTCGTTAGTGAAAATTGATAAAAGTTAAGATGTCGATTTTCTTAGTAGTTTTTTTCCCTTAAATAAATATCATCTTATATTAGTAACCAAAGAATGTGCTTGTCTTCTTTTGTTAAACAATTTATACAATTTATTGAAAGGATTTAGAAAAATAAAATTGAAAGAAGTTCTAGTTTTAAAGGACGAAAGAATGAAAAGTTTTTTGTGTGGAATTCGTTGACGGGAAACTTATCAGAAAAAAAAAACAAAATTCAAATGAAAAAAATTGTCCGAAATTGAAATACATGATTTTTATTTGATGAAAAAAGAAAATGGTAAAATCCAATTTATTTATTGTGTATTTATGTTTATAGTTTTACCCTGAAAAAAAGGTAACAAATTCAAAAGGATTTACATTCATGTGGAAATTTCTTCAAATTAAATTTTTTTTCCTGCTTATAGACACATATAAACGAAGGGACTGTAATTCTCATAATATATGAAGAAACAACTCATAAAAAGGCAAATAATAATCAGAGAAATATTTTTTTCTTCATTTTTTTGCAAGTCTAAATAACTTGCAAATTTTACTCAGGACGTATAAAAATATTGTTTGTCCTATACTATTTGGAGAAGTTATTGTGTTTGCTTGCAAATGAAACTTTTTATAAATAAATTGCTGTGAAAGAGGATTTGATAAAAGGATACTGTTTACTTAGAGAGAAATACATACGTTCAAATAAATATTGGATAATTCAATATAGAAGCCTTTTTAGAGAATTTCATTTTGAACGTTTTTTAGAGATTTTGATTACAATATTTTTAATATTTCATCGAACAATTATGATTAAAAATCTAGTCGGGTCCAGTCTTCAAACATCGAACAATTATGATTAAAAATCTGGTCGCGTTCAAAAATACTAAATGTTCAAAACAAAAACATTTCATTTAATTTTTATACAACAAAAAACCCAGATCAAATTAATTTTATATAGAAAAAGTTTATAAAATTATTTACATACTTTCAAAAAAATTTTAAAACTTAAAAAATATTCAGTAATAAATAATTTAGCAAAAAAATATTTGCACTAAAAATACTTTTGGTAAAAAAATACTTTCAGTAAAAAAAATATTTTCAGTAAATTTATTTTTAAATATTTTTTGAAAAATGTACCAAATTTCAATGAAAAATTTTTACTGACAAATTTCCAAAATTTTCATTGTCAATCTTTTACTGACCAATTGTTAAGCACAAATTTTTATTGAAAAACTTTTATTGAAAAATTTTAACTGACAAATTTTTTACTGACAAATTTTTACTGACAGATTTTTACTCACAACTTTTTGCTTATAAATTTTTACTCACAAATTTTTAGTGGCAACTTTTTACTGAACATTTTTACTGAACATTTTTACTGAAAATTTTTACTGAAAATTTTTACTGAAAATGTTTACTGAAAATGTTTACTGAAAATGTTTACTGAAAATGTTTACTGAAAATGTTTACTGAAAATGTTTACTGAAAATTTTTACTGAAAATTTGAAAATTTTTACTGAAAATTTGAAAATTTTTACTGAAAATTTTTACTAAAAATGTTTACTGAAAATTTTTACTGAAAATTTTTACTGAAAATTTTTACTGAAAATTTTTACTGAAAATTTTTACTGAAAATTTTTACTGAAAATTTTTACTGAAAATTTTTACTGAAAATTTTTACTGAAAATTTTTACTGAAAATTTTTACTGAAAATTTTTACTGAAAATTTTTACTGAAAATTTTTACTGAAAATTTTTACTGAAAATTTTTACTGAAAATTTTTACTGAAAATTTTTACTGAAAATTTTTACTGAAAATTTTTACTGAAAATTTTTACTGAAAATTTTTACTGAAAATTTTTACTGAAAATTTTTACTGAAAGTTTTTACTGAAAGTTTTTACTGAAAGTTTTTACTGAAAATTTTTACTGAAAATTTTTACTGAAAATTTTTACTGAAAATTTTTACTGAAAATTTTTACTGAAAATTTTTACTGAAAATTTTTACTGAAAATTTTTACTGAAAATTTTTACTGAAAATTTTTACTGAAAATTTTTACTGAAAATTTTTACTGAAAATTTTTACTGAAAATTTTTACTGAAAATTTTTACTGAAAATTTTTACTGAAAATTTTTACTGAAAACTATTCTTGGTAATAGATTTTTACTGCCAAATTTTTACTGACAAATTTTTACTGACAAATGTTTACTGACAAATGTTTACTGACAAATGTTTACTGACAAATGTTTACTGACAAATTTTCACTGTCAAATTTTCACTGACAAATGTTTACTGACAAATTTTTATTAGCAAATGTTTACTGAAAATTTTTATTGACAAATTTTTACTGTAACTTGTTACTGTCAAATGTTTACTGACAAAATTTTACCGACAAATTTTACTGACAAATTTTTACTGATAAATTATTCCTACCAAATTTTTACGGACAAATTTTTACTGACAAAATTTTAATAACAAATTTTTACGGAGAAATTTTTACTGACAAAATTTTAATAAAAAGATTTACTGAAAATGTGCCAGTTAAAATTTCTTGTCCACAATTTTTTTTATTTATTCAATAAAAGTTTTATTTTGAATAACAAAAAACGGCTTTTAAAAGACCACCGTTACTTAATTAGAAATATTTTCCCAAATTTGACGAATCAGAATGCTGCAAAAGGCTCAGGATACAGAATACATAAATGTAAATTGCGTGGACCCACTTGGACGTACTGCCTTGTTGATGGCAATCGACAATGAAAACTTAGAAATGGTAGAGCTGCTTATCAATTACAATGTGGATACGAAGGATGCACTACTGCATGCAATTTCGGAGGAATTCGTTGAAGCTGTCGAAGTTCTACTGGATCATGAAGATCTCAAACTTCACAATGAGGGTACACATGTAAGTTAATCGGTATCTGTACGTCAATGCTAAGGACTATTTTAGTATCAGCATAAATTACTTTCCACACCATGCAAAAATTGAAAAATAAAACTCGTTGGATACGCTATATAACCTATTATCTGATATCACCATTAATAAATTTACTTAATGTACTCTTCCTTATTTGATTGCATAATTTTAATTAATAGAGTTGGGAGGCAGTACCCGAAGAAACGTCAACCTTCACGCCGGACATAACACCATTAATCTTAGCCGCACATCGTGACAATTACGAAATAATTAAAATTCTATTAGATCGTGGATCCACTCTACCAATGCCACACGATGTAAGGTGAGCCATTTCTCATATCCTATATCCTTATCATTATTCAATCCATCTCTAACCCTTTGTAAATATTTTATTTCCGGTTTATCATTGTTTTAATTTTATGCAAAATGTTTTACTGTCTGTTAGGCATTATTATTTTTTTGTTTTTATTTTCTATTTGTCATGGTTTTTCTTATTTAGTCATTTTGCTAAAAGCACGATTAGTTAATGAAAAAAAATGCCATAAAGTTGAGATATTTGAGATGTATTAATTTATATTAATTTAATCTTACTTAAGATCATGTTAAGTAAAGCCCAAACTATACGATTGTTATGAAAAGTTTTTGATTTAAGTTTACATGTTTTTTTAAGTGTCTTTTTTACATTTTATAAAAACTTGTTTAGGTTTTTTTTTAAACTTTCTTGAAATTTTTTAGAACATTTTTTATTTTATAAAATTTTAAAATTTTTTATTTATTTATTTTTTTTAATATTGTAAATAATGTAATTTTTGACTCGTAAAAAAAACTTCCACTTTCAATAATTTATTTAAAATAAATCTGATTTTTCTTTGCCATATATTTAACAATAAATTTACTTTTTCTTATATATTGTCTATTTTATTTTCTACATTTTATTTTCATTTTTATATAGTTTTTTTTTTGCTTAAAAACTTTGTTTTAATTGCTCATATAAATATACATTCATACAAACAAACAAATAAATTAAAAATTTCCTTTAAAAAAAAAACGTCTACTCAAAATATTGTATAATATATAAAAATTTAAATTAGAACTTGTCAATTATTATGCAAATAAGTTTATTATCAATTTAAATTGAATAAATAAGTCACTCTAAAAAAAAAAAAGAAGATAGTAAATAATTTAAATGAAAATAAAATGTAGATGCGGATGTGATGAATGTGTTCTATCTCGTCAAGAGGATTCCTTACGACATTCTAGATCACGTATAAATGCATATCGGGCATTAGCTAGTCCAAGTTTAATTGCACTTTCATCCAAAGATCCAATATTGACTGCATTCGAATTGTCATGGGAATTGAGACGTTTAAGCTTTTTGGAACATGAATTTAAGGTAAGCCAAGCGTACACGTACGTGCTCCTATTAGTAAACGTGATTGAATTTAATTTATTGTTGATGGTTTTTTGGTTGTTTTTTTTTCTCGAAAATTCCGTTCTGTTAGCTAATAAACACTATCGTTGTTATTTTTGTCGTTTAGAATGAATACCAACAATTGAGAAAACAATGTCAGGATTTTGCTACCGCACTTCTAGATCATACGAGGACATCGAATGAATTGGAAATTCTTCTCAATCACGATCCAACTGGACCAGTTTATGAGCATGGAGAACGAATGCATTTAAATCGATTGAAATTAGCAATTAAATTAAGACAGAAAAAGGTGTGTACAAACTTTCACTCTAAACTTAATAGAGAAGATAACAATTTCTGGATTTTTATTACCAGACTCTTAGATGGGTATAAATGGATTTCCGTATTTCCTGACTTAAAAATTTACTTACTGCTACAAACTAACATAAAATACACTTAATTCTTAACTGCCGTTAATTTGTACTGGGACAACATCTTCAAGACTTTTTAAAGTTTGAATTTTACGACTTACACACTATTTACTCTTAGCTTAACTATATTGTCGCTTCGTTAATAAAAGAAATTTTCCGTTCAGTTCATAAAATATCATTGCGATTTTCACTTAAAACATAAAAGAAATGTTTAAAAAAAAAAAGATATTCGGAAAATTTTTTTTCTAAAATAACTAATTTTTAACAAAAATTCATTTTTGTTTTTTGAAAGACAAATTTTTAGCCAAAACAATTGCTTTTAATTTGTTTTTTTTTTTTTTTGTAAAATTTAACTAAATATTACGGAAAAATTTTGGTGTAAAATTTTTAAAATTTCCAATTTATGAACCCAATTTTCTAGTAGAAAATAATAATAATACTTTAGACTTCACCGGTGGACGGTTCTTTTATTAAAACTGGCTGAAAACCTATCAAATTATATTCACCACCTGAGATGGAACGAGTTCCATCCACTCTTTCACTTGATGTTCAAACACCCAGAGTGGAAACCGTGATTAGGAGCTTCGTCACTTAGCAGATACAGTAGGACAAATATCGAACCCTCTAACTTTTACTATCATCCAGCTTGTTAGTTATTCGGACCGTGAACTGTGCAGTGGGGTTTTTCCAATAAAAATCTTTTCCTTCTACGGAGGATCTACTGACTTTCTCTCAGCCCTTGATTTGGGGATCGTCAAATGATCCAGTCTTTTTTTATATTCGTCACAATTTGCCCAACAAACAAAGGTCGACTAGCACTGGGCTACCGGTTATGTTGGAATCCTTGATAATGGCTCTCATTGAGTGGACTGATATATAAGTCGGAAGGGCTCTCCACTGACGTGCGATCACTGTAATCCGCAAATTCTCGCGCCGGCTAAGAAAATGGCTCTTTACATCATTAGCCATGCTTACATAAATACGAGGGTCGTTCAATAAGTCCTTAGAAAATCCAAGAAATTGCGCTTGTAGTGTCAGTAAAGATTTTTTGAAAGTAGCATTATCAACAGGAAAGCTGTCGAAATTTCAGCTCGATCCATAGCATAGGTCAATTTCTATCGTCGATTAAAGTTAACGACATTTATTTGTGCATAACAATGGAAAAAAGCGAGTTTAGGGCTGTCATCAAACATCTCCATTTGAAAGGCTTAAGCCCGAAAGAAATCAAAGCCGAGTTGGATGCAGTTCATGGCACATTTGCACCTGTGTTTGCGACGGTTTACAATTGGGTGAATGAATTTAAACGTGGCCGTTCATCCATAAAAGATGAACATCGTTCAGGACACCCAGTTGAGGTGTCTACTCCTGAAATCATCGACAAAATGCACGATCTGATTTTGAACGATCGGCGAATTAAAGTGCGCGAATTAGTTGAGGCCACGGGTATATCACAAGGTACAGTCGCTTCAATTTTGCATGAAAAGTTGTCTGTGAAAAAAATTTCGGCAAGATGGGTGCCGCGTTTGCTCTCAGAGGAGAATAAGCGCAATCGTGTAGTGGACTCTGAGGCTATCTTTCATCGCAATCCTGCCTAATTCCTTCGTCGATATGTCACTGTGGACGAAACCTGGATACACTACTACACTCCAGAAACGAAGAGATAGTCATCACAGTGGATTTTCAAGGGTGAACGGGCTCCGAAGAAGGCAAAAACTGTGCCATCGGCCGGCAAGATGATGGACACGGTCTTTTGGGATTCGCAGGGCATCATTTTTATCGACTACTTGGAAAAAGGAAAAACAATAACAGGAGCGTTGATTTCCTCGCTCAACCGTCGTTATTGCAACGGTTGAGCGAGGAAATCAAAGAGAAACGCCCCCATCTGAAGAAGAAAAAAATCCTCTTGCATCAGGACAATGCGCGTGTGCACACCTGCGCTGTTTCCATGGCCAAAATTGTGGAATTGAGAATGGAATTGTTGCAGCATCCCGCTTATTCACCAGATTTGGCCCCGAGTGACTATTTACTTTTCCCCAATCTGAAGAAATGGCTTGGCAGACGACGGTTCACTTCCAACGAGGACGTCATTGCTCAAACGGATGAGTATTTTGCAGAACTTCCGAAATCCTCTTTTTTGGACGGGATAAAAACAGTTTTTTTCCATCTTTTTCTAAGGACTTATTGAACGACCCTCGTACATGTGTATGTGTACTGCACCAACCCATATTGACCAAACAACGAAAAGCCAGTCTCTACTCAACAACCGTTGTAATATTCTGGGAAAGAAAACTTCTTAGCATTCGAATTCCTACTTTCCCATAATTTTCTCTTCGGTAACCAATCTCGTCCTTCTTGACATTACTGGAGCGTTCAACTCAGCATTAATGCCACTTAAGACTGAATTTCTTTCTTTTAGAATAGGACTCCATCCATTGTGGAGATTTTTGACCTAACTACTAATTTTCCAAACCATCTTAAAGATTTAAATAAGCTCTTCAAAATCTAACAATCTCCAACTAACTATTTACATTCATTGAGCAAGCTGAGACAATCCCAACCTACACGAAACATGAATTCGCCAAATGGCCTCTATCTCTTGTCTTAAATTGAATTTATTTTTCGTGAAGACAAACACATTAATTTTTCGCAAAATTTGGACAAATTTTTAGTTTTTTTATTACGCTAAAAATATTCTCGAGTCAAGAATACAAATAGAAATAATTTCTAATTTAAATGATAACTAAAAGGTGATTTTTTAAGTGTGTTTCCAAAAACAAATTTTAAAAATTACAAAAGTATATAAATTTTTTATTTGATTCGATAAATCAATGCTTGCCATTTACTTTTTAAAGATTATTTTATGCAAAAGTTTGCCACGATTATGTTTTAAGTGATCCATGCGAGAAGTCCTATTTTAAATGACTTTTTCGAGCTAACGGCTGGTATCTCGCTAATAACACGTGTAATGTTATCTTCCAAGGCCGCAAATTGCTCATCAAACTCATTTCTCAATGTGCCTATGGTTTCAAGCATTATGTGGCATTTAGCGCCGTCTTGTTTAAACCACATGTCAACCAGATGAAGTTCTTCAAGCAATAACGGGCGCCATTGACGTTAAACGGGAGCCATTGTGCAAAAAAAATCTGGGTGCAATGGCAGTTCTTGTTATGTCTACGATTGTTCATCAGACCAAATGTGACCATTTTGCTTATTCACATACCCATTCAACCAGAATTGAGCTTCGTCGCTGAACGCAATTTTTTTGTTAAACCATTTTGGTTTCAGTTCTTGTACGAGCTGTATTTTATACGCTTTCAGACGAAGATCCTTGCGTAAAATCGTTCACATAGTCGAGTAGCACAATCCCAATTGCTGTGAACGACGGCGAATGGACAAATCGCGGTCTTCACCAACACTCAACACTGGACGCTACGGCCTCAATATTTTCCTCTATACGCACACGGGTTGGTGGTTTGATGTCCAATAGAGTAAAATTGCTGTGAAATTTTCTCGCTATGGTTTGAATTGCTTGCACAGTAGGTAGATTGTGACGACCATAAAATGGTCGAAGTGTGCGAAACACATTTTTCACAGAGCAGGAATTTTGATAATAAAATTCAATATTTTGTAAGCATTGTTCGGGTGCAAATCTCTTCCATAATGAAATGGCAATGCTAACTGAGCACTTTTGATTCTGACACACGTCATGTGTCACGCGTGATCTGTCTAAAATAAAAACATGAAAAACCAAACAGCAAAATAAATCATTTATAAAAATTATTACTAGTTCTCCTACAAAGAGTCTTTCTTAATATATTTTTAAAGAAAGTTGGTGCAGAAATTTGAAAATTGTATGTAACCGTCTCGAAAATGTTGCAATCGATTTTCAGAAATTTGTTTCAGCAACACTTCAGTCAGCAATATTAATGCAAAATTGTGGAAAATAATGCAGACACTTTCCAATAAAATCAATCTCAGTTTTGCTCTCACTAATCAGGATAGTTTCCCCTAATCTGCGCACCTTCATTCACAATGTTTCTCAGCACCTGGAGTACCTTTCAATCGGAAAGTGCTGACAACCATTTGACCTCCTGTTGCACTCTCAACGGAAAATGACAGATTACGGCCATCATACATTTTTCAAATCGGTTTGGTTCTCAAGATGGACGACCATTTCATATTTTGAATTGAAAATGTTTTCATGTTGACAGAAAGTGAATGAATTTTAACTCGAAATTCCCACAATGGATTTGATAGAGTTTATTTTGTTTATTGTCAATATTTTTTCGGCAAATCTTTTATAATTTTAATTTAATTATATATCCCAATTGAGTGGACATTTTTTTAATTTGTTTTTTGTTTGTTTCATTGTATTTTTAAATAGTTTGTTGCACATTCAAATGTTCAACAATTATTAGCAAGCATATGGTATGAAGGCCTACCTGGATTTAGAAGAAAAAATATGGCACTACAAGCTTTGGAAATTATTCGAATAGGTTCGCCAAGATTCTATATGGAAAATCTTTTATAAATTTGAAAATTTTATAATAATTGCAGGCGTTTTATTTCCGGTATTTTCGTTAGCGTATATTTTGGCACCATATTCGACTGTCGGGCAAACAATGCGAAAACCTTTCATAAAATTTATATGCCACAGTGCGTCGTATTTTACATTTTTATGTAAGTAGACAAAATATTTATGCTTAGTAATTTTAACACTATTGAACAATTAGATATTATTAATAAAATATTTTGAATTGATTTGAGTTAATGTAAATTCGTTCCGTTAAGTTTTTTTTTTTATTTTTTCGGCAAAAATTTGTTCCGTAAAAATTTTTCCTGTAAAATATTTTTTAGTAAAAATTTTTTTGGCAAAAATTTTTTTTGGTAAATATTTGTTTAGGCAAAATTTTCTTTAGTAAAAAATTCTTTGCAGTGCAAATTGTTTTAGTTAATATTTGTTCAGTAAAAATGCGCCAAGCAAAAATTTGCAGTCAAAATTTGTGTCAAAATTTGGCAATAAAAATGTTCAGTAAAAATTTTGCAGTAAAAATTTGTCAATAAAAATTTTCAAGTTAAAATTTGTCAATAAAAATTTATCATTAAAAATTGGTCAGTAAAAATTTGTCACTAAAAATTTGTTAGTAGAAATTTGTCAGTAGAAATTTGTCAGTAAAAATTTGTCAGTAAAAATTTGTCAGTAAAAATTTGTCATTAAAAATTTGTCAGTAAAAATTTGTCAGTAAAAATTTGTCAGTAAAAATTTGTCAGTAAAAATTTGTCAGTAAAAATTTGTCAGTGAAAATTTGTCAATAAAAATTTGTCAGTAAAAATTTATCACTAAAAATTTGTCACTAAAAATTTGTCAGTAGAAATGTGTCAGTAAAAATTTGTCAGTAAAAATTTGTCAGTAAAAATTTGTCACTAAAAAGTTGTCAGTAGAAATTTGTCAGTGAAGATTTATCAGTAAAAATTTGTCAACAGAAATTTGTCACTAAAAATTTGCCAACTAAAAATTTGTTGAATAAAAATTTTTGTAGGTAAAAATTTTAATTTTAATATTATACTATAAAAAAATATGGTACTAAAACATTTTTTTTTAGCTTAGCAATCTTATTAAAAAAATTGTTCACTTAAAATTGTTAATTTTCAATTAAAAAATTTAATAATTTTATTTTGTTGAAATTCGTAGTCCTTTTAATGTTAGCGTCCCAACGTATAGAAACATTTATTGGCGGTTGGCTATGGGATCCAACAGCGGTTATACAAGACGAAGTACCAACGAAACGGGGTGCCAAACCAACATTCATCGAATGGTTAATACTTGCCTGGGTTAGTGGTGAGGAAAATATTTCGTATATGGTATTTCTATGAAATTTTTATTCGGAAACTAAAAGTCTAAATTTTTGCAAGGCCTAATATGGAGTGAAGTAAAACAATTGTGGGACGTCGGATTACACGAATATCTAAACGATATGTGGAATGTTATTGACTTTGTGACCAACTCGTTGTACGTGGCAACAGTAGCTCTTCGTGTCGTCTCATTTATTCAAGTAAAAGTACCTTCCAACTTATAATAGATCCTTTTAATTACAATAGAAGAAATTTTTTTAACATTAAGTTAAGGCAAAACTAAATAATACAAACAATTTAATGCAGGTACGGAAAGAAATGTCATTTAATAGATACGCAGCGGATTTGCCACGAGAGAAATGGGATACTTGGGACCCAATGCTAATATCGGAGGGGCTTTTTAGTGCTGCAAATATTTTTAGCTCGCTAAAGCTAGTCTATATATTTTCGGTGAATCCTCATTTGGGACCATTACAAGTCTCGCTGTCTCGAATGGTCATGGATATCATGAAATTCTTCTTCCTTTACGTCTTGGTATTATTCGCCTTCAGTAGTGGCCTTAATCAATTGCTCTGGTAAATACAGACTAATTATAACCCATATTTTTGAAAATATTAAAATAAAACCAAAAATATTCTAGGTACTATGCCGACTTAGAAAAGAAACGTTGTCCAGAAGTATCATTCAATACAAGCTTCCTAAATAATGGGACCAACGATGCTAACGCTTGTATTGTCTGGAGACGTTTTGCCAAGTAAAATTTGATTTTGATTTTGAAAAAATTTTGTTTATGTTAAATTTAATATCAATTTTCAGTTTATTCGAAACAATCCAAACACTGTTCTGGGCGGTTTTCGGATTAATCGACTTAGATAGTTTCGAATTAGATGGAATTAAAATATTCACACGATTTTGGGGAATGCTTATGTTTGGCACTTATTCCGTTATTAATATCGTTGTCCTTTTAAATCTCCTAATCGCTATGATGAATCATTCATATCAGTTGATATCGGTTTGTAAAAATTATTTTCACATACTCATTAGCCAAATAAAAATGCTTAGTTCTTACGCGATTACTCTTTCCCGTTTCACTGTTTATAGGAACGTGCAGATACTGAATGGAAATTTGCGCGATCAAAACTGTGGATAAGTTACTTTGAAGAGGGTGGGACCAGTCCACCACCATTCAATATTATCCCAACCCCAAAGTCTCTGTGGTATGCAATTCGATGGATCCGTCGAGTTTGTTGCAGTGGTTCATCGGCTGCTAGGAGGGAACATTTGAAGACAATTCGTGTAAGTCAATCGGAGAGTCCTTAGCTCTACATGTATACTTTAATTTATCAAAATCACTACAAGAATTTTGTTGATTCTTACAGAGAAAAGCCCAACAAGCCAATGATAGAGATTTTAAATATCAGGTAAATAAATCTTTTATAATTTATTTCATTTTGAAGATAATTTTAGTTTTTCATTTATTTTGTCTCTTTTGGTTAGAATAATATAATATATAATCTTCGTTGTATACCAAATCCGTATTCTGTAGAACGATTATTTTTTACTGATCTTTTTATTGTGCATTTTAAGTTAATATAATTAATACTGACAAATTTTACTGACAAATTTTTACTGGAAACTTTTACCTTTAAAATTTTTACTGGAAAATTTTTACTGACAAATTTTTACTGATAAATTTTTACTGAAAAAATATTATTGTCAAATTTTTATTGACAAATTTTTAGTGTCACATTTTTACTAATAAAAAATTTACAAAAATTTTTGCTGACAAATTTTGACTGACAACTCTGAACTTTCAAATTTTTATTGACAAATTTTTAGTGAGAAATTTTTGCTGACAAATTTTTAGTGAACAATTTTTACTGTAAAATTTTTATTGTCAAATTTTTATAGACAAATTTTTAGTGACAAATTTTTACTGACAAATTTTTAATGACAAATTTTTTATGATAAATTTTTTCTGACAAATTTTTACTGGCAAATTTTTACGGACAAATTTTACTTAGAAATTTTTACTGTCAAATTTTTACTGACAAATTTTTTTGACAAACTTTTATTGACAAATTTTTACTGACAAATTTTACTGACAAATTTTTGCTGACAAATTTTTAGTGACAAATTTTTACTGGCAACTTTTACCTTTAAAATTTTTACTGGAAAATTTTTACTGCCAAATTTTTACTAATAAATTTTTACTGAAAAATGTTTACTATTAAATTTTTGCTGACAAATTTTGACTGGCAACTTTGACCTTTCAAATTTTTATTGACAAATTTTTAGTCAGAAATTTTTGCTGACAAATTTTTAGTGAAAAATTTTTACTGTAAAATTTTTATTGTCAAATTTTTATTGACCAATTTTTAGTGACACATTTTTACTAATAAATTTTACTGACAAATTTTTACTGACAAATTTTTACTGACAAATTTTTAATTACAAATTTTTACTGTCAAATTTTTACTGACAAATATTTTTTGACAAACTTTTATTGACAAATTTTTACTGATAAATTTTACTGACAAATTTTTACTGACAAATTTTTACTGACAAATTTTTACTGACAAATTTTTCTGAGAAATTTTGACTGACAACTTTGACCTTTCAAATTTTAATTGACAAATTTTTACTGACAAATTTTTACTAACAAATTTTTCTGAGAAATTTTACTGACAAATTTTTACTGATAAATTTTTACTGACAAATTTTTCTGAGAAATTTTTACTGTCAAATTTTTACTGACAAATTTTTTTTGACAAACTTTTATTGAAAAATTTTTACTGATAAATTGTACTGACAAATTCTTAGATACATTTTTGCAGACAAATTTTCACTGTCAAAATTTTACTGAGAAACTTTTAAGAGTTTAAGAAATTCAACTAAATTTAGTAATTTCTTAATAACTCCTAAAGAAGCGTAAAAATGTTGGCATTATTCCACAATGATGTGAAAAAAATTTTAAGTACCGATAGTTGTGATTGTCGTTCAATTAATGATTGTCGCTTCATTTACGAAACTAATTTTTGATTGACTGTTAAAACAAATGATTATAACTATTATAAGATCCCCCGCTGTTTTTTATATTCCTCCATTTATGAAAAATAACGTATCAGCGAACTCGGTACAAATCGATTGGACCGATTATATTGTTGTAGATAAGAAGTCATGTTGGGAATTTTGTCGTCGGGTCATTTTATTCACTGTTGGACATCTTATCTGCCTTCATTAATTGCAAATAATTCATAATATCAATAATATTTATCATACTTTAAAACATATTTTACTACTGTTATAACAATTTTATCTATAAATAACTTCTAAAAAATATTATCAATAACTTCTTGATAATAAATTACCCACCACTTTAGGTGATTTTTTTATACTCTTTTATCGCAAATTACACATTGTTTTTTATCATTTCTAAATGTAGAATATCTTTCATTATTTTTAAATTTATCTACCTCAATTATGTTATCAAATAAGGCTATAAGGTTCAGGAAACGAACAAAAACTAAAATTAGGTTAAAGCTTAATTGCACGCTTTTTTCAATTTCCTTACAAAATCTTATCATAATAAATTAATTATATCTCATTTGGTAATTAATTTAATTACATTTATTGTTTATGTAATAATTTGTAGCAAATAATGCGAAATTTGGTACGCCGATACGTGACGGTGGAACAACGTAAGGCCGAGTCACAGGGTGTGACCGAGGACGATGTTAACGAAATTAAACAGGACATCTCAGCGTTCCGTTGTGAATTGGTTGAAATTCTTAAAAATAGTGGAATGGATACAAACGTTAGCGCAGGCCAAGGTACAAGCATAAAATAAGACAATTTTTAGTTATTATATTTATTAACTGATTTGATTTTATTTTGCATAATATTTTATTACAATTAATTTATAGTCACCTTTCTAGTATATCCAAACAATATGGAAACAAAAGTTAATATACGTAATTGTATATATTTAGTCAAATTAGAAAAATAAGTGCCTGATATTAATATCAGGTGCCTACAATAATAATTTTAAAAATATTAACTTTTAGTTTCTTTTAGAATAGTTTATTAAAAATTTTGCAAAAAAATCGATAGTAAAAAAACAATACTGATCAAAAAAAATCGAACCAATTATTTTATTCTACTTAGGGGCAAGTGGTAAAAAGAATCGCCAAAAAGAACGTAGACTAATGAAAGGATTTAACATTGCGCCACCGGGATCATCAGGCTCATTGGCGACTGTTTCTGAATTCGCAACGTCATTGGATCATTACGATGGCCAACATGAGATGTTGGGCTCAACATTTTCGAATATTTTCAATCCGAATTTTTTACATCGTAAAAATGCCCAACAGCCATGTTGTCCCAACAATAATTTTAATGGTGAATTTTTAAAAGATAGCAGCGTCAATCTGTCGCAAGCTAATAAATTCACGAAAGGCGTATCGAAATCGTACAATAAACGAATTAGTGGACATAAAAAACGATGGGGTAATATTTTCATATTAAGTGTTATTTTCCAATAAGGGCTGATAATAATCAGAAAGAAAAAAAATCCATTATTGTTCCGTTTATGCTATTTTTTTTTTAATAATTTATCAAATAGACACTCTTATTGAAGCAGCAAAGGCTGGAAATGTTTCAAGGATTTTAGGTCGTTCAAGATCAGAGGATTCAGTTTGTAGTACAGGAAATCCACCAGTCGGTAATCTACAAAGACTAGTGATGGATTCTAATAAACAGGATAAGCAATCAGAATCCGGAAGTATTAATAATAGTACATCAAGTATACAACATGGACTAAATGCAATTGCTGCCCTTAAAAGAAAACGAAAGAAATTTTCTTCAAGCAAAAATACAAGTCCAATTTTAGATTCAATATCATCAAATCCTGATCCTACATCTGAAAAGGTATTAGAACACTTATCGTTTGAATTAAAGACAATAACTTTTTATTTTAATTAATTTAATTTTCATTTAATGACGGTTAATTTTCCATCAAATTGACTGCTATCCATGCATCACTATTTACGAAATTGGTAATTTTCGATTTTCTATTTTCAATAAAATTTCACAATGTGCTTATAATTTTTGGAATATATAAATTTTCAAATCGAATTTTAAAAAAATTTTAGTATTTTCTATCAAAAAAAAATTCTTGAAATTATTTTTTTAAATTAAAAATATCCAAATTATTCTTAAAATAAGTCAGAAATCGTTTCCAAAATATTTGTTTTTTTATTTAGAACGAAACGATTGATTTCCAATTTCAATTTGAAATTTTATCAAAAAGAAATAAATAAAATATTCTGAACTATATTTAGTAAAATTATTTTTATTTTTAATTTAATGCTGAAAAATTCTTTATTTTTTTTTTCTTGAAAAAAATATCAAAATTTATTTTTTTATCAACTTGAAAAAATTATTGATAAATATTGATGGTTAGTTTTTAAAAAAATATAATGAATATTTGCTGAAATCAAAACTTTGTTATTTATTGATATCTGGCTTATGAACCAGAATTTTTTAACTAGACGAAAATCTATTTTTTAGAGTTTGAAGAGGGTATCTAGTTTTCCATCTTGTCCGAATGACGATGAGGATGAAGGCTCACCAAAGCCACGTCGTCATGAACTAACGCAAAGTCAGCACGAGTCTGTCGAGGCAC
The DNA here is from genome assembly GCA_958298945.1 of Atherix ibis. Lineage (NCBI taxonomy): Eukaryota > Metazoa > Arthropoda > Insecta > Diptera > Athericidae > Atherix > Atherix ibis. The sequence goes on along the minus strand of OY282609.1, from coordinate 70,504,976 downwards.
CAACAGATTTTATTTTATCAACCGATCTACAACATGAACACGAAGTATCCAACGAACCAGGAAATTCACGTGAACCTTTACTTAACATATCAGTCAATTCTACAATCACCAATTAATCAACAAACAAAAACTATTCAATAACAAAAATAATATCTTGAAGCACATCAAACAAAAAAATGTAATCTTTCTTTCTCATTTAAAAAAAACAAAAAAACGAAATATCCTTAAAGTATTATTATTGTAGAAACTAAAAGGAAATAATATCTAGAAAAACACGAATAGAAGCTTAACTTTAGAAACGAATGCCAGAAACGAGTCGGTTGGGTGGGGATAATGAGCGCCATTAGAAAATAAATAGCAACAAATTCTACTCCATCCAAAAATCTTCGAAAAATAGAATTTTTTAAATCAAATAGAAAATTTATATATTTTCTTTTGTTCTAAATTAGAAATTGTTATATATTTTTTATTAATATCACAAAAAAAAAGAAAAAAATTGAGAAAAAAATAGGAAAAAAAAACATCAGAAAAATGTTAGAATAAATTTTTCGAAAATTTAATTACGAAATTCCAAAATCCGATTTTACGTGTCCATATTTTCAGCTTTAACGGATAAACATATTATTCCATATTAATAATTTTTACATCGAAATAATAAGAATAGTTTGTAGTTAAAATTAATTCTTATATTTAATTATTGGCTCTTGTCCAAATACAATAGGCGTTAGAAAAAATCCTGTATAAATATTCAGTATTGTTGAAAGGAATTTTTTAATTGTTAAGGAATATTGAATCTATTATTATATATACACTAATAAGGCCTTTCATCTATAAGGATATTAAAGAAAAAATCCAAAATGGAAAATCAGCGAAATTATTATTGTTACCAATAAGCTGAAGATTCTAATTTAGATAAAATTATTAATAATTGCCGGTTTATTATTGTTATTAATTTTTGTTCGTTTTGTTTTTGGTTATATTTTAGATGTAAGAATATATATATTATTATATTAAATGATATAGTATATAAAATGTAAAAGAGAATCCTAGAATGTACCGAGGAATATAATAAATTTTCAACTAAACGAAAAAAAGGATAAAAAAGTTAATTTTTCGTTAAATATTTTTGTCTTTAGTTTAAAAATAATTTCTCATATTTTTCTCAACAATAGAGCTCATAAAATTGACTATAAAATTTTCTAGATTCGAAAGAAATTTTAACAAAATTTTCCTTGTGGAAATAGCCAAAATGCTGCAGGTTCTCGAGCCATAATTTTAATCAATAAAAAAATTCTTTCTGATACCATCAAATTTATTTTCATATTTCTTTTAACAAATAATTTTCTTTATCTACAAATTAATACAATCATTACCATAGACATAGATACTTAATTGATAATAATGATAAAAATCTAAATAGCTGATCTTAATTATAAAGTCTTTTTTTTTATCGAATATCTTTGGTAAAGTTTTTGTTTGTTTTTTGTTTTTTTTGTTCTGGTTAATAATTAATGTTTTCCAGATGTTTCATTGCGGTTCTCCCTTACCAGAGCCAATAGTTGAAGCATAAGCAGAGCCTGAACTTTGTCCAATGGATCCATAAAGCCACGTTGTAACCACTTTGGTATAGTTGTCCGAGCATGACTGAATCCGAGCTTATTCAAAATGTAGTCTATACCGTAGGGTTCTATGGATTTGCCAGCCCACGAAAGCAATCGGACAGTTGGTTCCAAATGCCAAGTCTTACATTCGAAGTGCCGCCAATCCTTTACGAAAGCTTCTAAGTCAAGATTATTATCGCTCGAGCCAGATGCAACCGACTGAATTTTCGATGTTCCTGATTCTGTTGTAGAGTTATTTGAAGTATTTCTATCATTGTCCGCAGCTGGTGATTTGTCCTTAACATTGTTACTCTCCGTGCCCGATGCCATCTTGGTATGTGGAGTACCATTTCCAGGTGCTATGGATAACGTTGTATTGATTGAAGGATTCGGTGAAACCGCTCGAGCTGTTTGCGCTCCAATCTGAAGAGGAGACCGCCACAAAATCCAATCGATTTTAGTTTAATTTAGTGATTTTAATTAGAAAATGCAAAAAAAAACCTTACCACTTTTTCCTTTTCTTTGAGATATGATGTTATAAGGTCGTGCAGAAAGAAGAAAGCATCAGCGTCGACAGTCACGAATATGTGATCCTCGAATTCCGTAATGAAACTGCACACGACTATTGGCTTTTCATCTGCGAGTTCCGGTGTGGTAGCACCCTGCTTGTGCTCGGTTTTAAAGTGCAGTTGCAGACTGGGCAACGCAAAAATAACCTCACGATTATGGTTATGCTCCTGTGACTTTGACGTACTTCCGGTCGTTGAGAAACTTCGCGCTCGTTCGATGGAGTTTGTTGCAATTTCTTTGTCACGTTCCAAAATCGGGAAACGATCAACGGCTGGTGAAATATTAATTTTTTGAAACGTTCTAACCCGTTCAACTGTTACAGAAATACTTACCATCAATCTCACTATTTGCAAAAGCATAGTGGAACCATTCATTAAGGCTCTTGAATTGCGGTGGGAAAATAATATTCCTCGTTATCCGGCTGACAATGGCCATCGAGTGATTTTGTGGAATCTGTGAATTTTGTCCTAGACCGAAAGTTAGTGTTTCTATAACATGAACTTCATTTCCGTTATCGATTTGCTTCGCTTCAGTTGCAAAATTAATGCAAGGCTCACGCAGACTGAACAGAGCCCATGATTTTGACTAAATTTACCAATTTAATAATATTTATTTGTTTAAATAAAACAATTTCTTTGCAAATCTAACCTTGAAATTGATCCCGTGGAAGCAAGCTAATGAAATGTTGTTGCCATGCAGTTCAATAGTACCACCCAAAATATTTCCATGTTTTGGCAATCTGGTCAGTAATGTTGGCACTGTTAATCCCATAGCTTGCTCCAATGGCTTTTGCCAATGTCTATGATGCCGGGCATCATTATTATTCCATTCGACTCCGGCACTTCCATCTACGCTACTGATATTTCTCTTTTTCATCTGTAAATAAAATTAGTAGATCCGTTAAAAATTTCAAACATTGAAAAGTTTTTATCAAATTTACAATTAAAGAAAAATTTATGAAAAGAAATTTTTGATCAAAATGATCAGAACAATTTTCCATTGTACATTTTTCAGTTATTTTCATGATCATTTGAATTCTTAGCTCGATTAATAATTAAACTTAATTAATCGAAGACAGAAACCATTCCACTTTGCCATTTTGGTGGTATTGCACTAATTGTAAGGTGGTTTGCATCTAAATAAGTTTTGACTTTTTAGTTCCATTATTTCGTTCAATATACTTCCCTGATTCTGTATATAATTTAGTTGGCGTTAATAGAAAGTCCGAATATAATCATTCAATTAGACTTTTATGATTTGAGCGGCAAATGACAAAAGTAGAATAAATGTAAGTGCTTTGATGAGTAAACAGGGAATTAACAACTGACCCACCAAAAAGTGTCTCGACTATGTGAGCATTCTCACTGCTGCAACCACGAGCCGTAAATTGTGAGAAGTCTTTTTCGATTTCCGAAGAAGACTAATCGCACCTCGAATGAAAAGATTTCATCAAAGTTTCGGTAAAATTCTTGTTTGCGAGTTACTCAAAGAAAACAAGCTGAAAATTCTGTATTTTCAATTCTCATAAAAACTTTAAAATTTTATCTAGAAAAATTATTTCTTTAATTTTTCGTTTACTTTCCGTAATGGACTATTAAAAACTCGTACATTTAAAAGGACTTTTCGCGCATTTCCAATTAAATTACCAGACATTTTTCAATTTCATTCGAAAGAAGAGAATTCAAGCTAAATTATAAGCTTGAAATTTTTGTATTCAATTACACCTTCGAATTTGATGAATATTTTTCAAAAATTCATCATCTTCAACGTGCTTTTTTCCAATAAACCGTTATTCTAAAAAAGTTTAATTCGTTTTATTTTCAAATAAACAGAATGTGCTCTTTCAAAAAAAAACATAATTGTTCCAAAAATGCATTCTTAAATATTTTATTTTTTACTACTTTTGAAAAAAAAATGTTCCTGAAATTTTCGAATTTTCCAAAAACATCTAGAAAATCACTAACGGCTTATATTTCAAATTTTTACAAAATATCTGAATTTATTGAGGATATCTCGCAATTAGCAAAAAAAAATTGCCCATAAATCCCTGATTTGTGAATGGATTTTTGCTGAAATTTTATCCATTATTACAGGGTGAACAATTTTTTTCCAAGTGTCCATTTTAATATCCTCAGCTTTATATATATTAAGCGAATTTAATTGAAATAAAAAAATTATTGTTAACACTCACCTGTTTTCTCTTTGCACTACTGCTGCGATTATTCAGTCTCGGTTCCAAGCTAGAAAAGACTCGCTTCGATGACTTGAATTGTTGTGAAAAGAACTCTTCCAACTTGAAGAACATTTTCAACAAATCAGCAGTAGTCGATTTTGATATCATGATTTGCAGCTGCGAAAATATTTAAGTTCACGTGAAAAATTTATTTTGAAAAAAAAAACAGTAAATTTAGACAAACCTGATCCCAAAACAGATCGCCGTGAATAAATATGATAGCATGTTTTCGTAGGTGCGGTACCAACGTTTCACTGGCCGTTTTCCATTCATCTTTGAGAGCAGCCGATAGAGAGCTAATCCGTGTCATGAGTACACTCGTTCCCATGTAGTCTAGTCGAAGTTCCATTGCCATTAGTTTGAGACCGATAGTGTGATGCGGTTCGACGCCGGATTCCTCTTTGATGTGGAATTGAGTGTCGATTTTATTCACCTCGAAATTACCACCAACAATGCCCAATTTTGCATCAAGTGACGATCCGCCCAATCGGATGCCAATGTACATATTTTTATAGCCAGTGCTACCAATACTTAGACGACCATCGCTCTGGAAGTCTTTCGTCAGCCACACAACATTTCCCATCACATTGCCCATGTTCATTTGGACATTCAGTTTTGTAAAGTTGACTGCAAACAGAACGAGCGTTTCCCATGCAGTTATTTGATTCGGTTCGGACGGGGAAGCGCTCGAATCTATACTCGACGACTTGCCGAGTCCCTTCAGTTTATCGTACTTCATAACGTCGTTGTCAAAATTCAAACGCAAACTCTCCTTGGTAAAGGGCAGTCTCTGCGAGTCACAGAAACCTCCTGAAATAGTGCTGGCTGGTGTGGCATCTTCCCTGGACGGTAATGTTGTGCACTGCGAAGATTGGTTATCACTATCAATTTGTCCACTTTGCTGAACACTCAAATCGCCGAGGAACAACCGTCGAACGATTCTTCGTCGGTACCAGGCCTTGGGGAATGCCAAAATTTCAGTCAAGCGGCGCATATCATACTTGAACGACGCACTTCCAATGTCGATTATAGTCGAGAACCGAATCACTGCCCGCGACTGATCACCCGTACGTTTCGATGTCGATGGTTCGATATATAATTTCCGGCATCGCGTTAAATGGAATTTTACAAACTCTACGTTAATACTAAGCGAGTCTTTACGTTCGTTGTCAGTAAGTGGAGAGAACTGAGCTTCTTTAATGCCGCTTTTCTTTCCTCCGTACGGATGGAAAATGTAAACGTTAAAATCGGCCAAACATCCCGTAACACTGTAAGGAAAATAATTCTGATTTTTCAAAAAATCCTTCACGAAATATTATAAAACTGGTCTACCTAAGCCCTCCTGTCGGTGATTTCTCAGTCTCGCTATGCTCATCGTCTGCAGAACGCTTCGAACTAAAAACAATGTCGAGACTAGGCAATTGTAACATGCACTCAACTCGGGAGACTGGAAGGCATGAAAATCTAAACGTCGATGGTTGCATGTGGAAATAGACGATAACATCGACCGGAAACGATGAGTAAGTCACGTAATTACTGGGCAACAAATCAATATTAACCGGATTCGAAGAGGGCGTTGTACTCTCGGTTTTCGTAGGAATCGGCTCCAATGTCTGCTCTAAGAATTCAAGGATATGCGGCGATATTATTGTTTCCTCAGGAATGCTCTGTAATGTCATCCAAGCAAACAACGAAGCTCGCTTATTACCCATTCGACGATTGCTTACTGCCGCCGATAACGGAATCTCATGTGTACTCATTCGTGGTGAAAAGTCTTCCATTACCGTTTTCGATTCATAATGCAACTTCACATCCAATCCTGGAATATGGAATATCGTCAAATCCACCAATACTGTATGGTTTGGTGCATTGTATCTCAGTTTGCTCTTATCACGATGACGACGCGATGGTGTTGGGCTGCCCCAGTCGTTACCACCAACACTTCGCTCGCGTTTATGATGCTTCGTTGTTGGTCCAAATGATAATTTCTCTTCGTTGATCTCTTTTGTATGCAAGACACACTTACCCGAATTCACTAGTACTTTTATATCTAATTCAAAATCAATATTCGGCTCCTAATAACAACAAAATGAAGTGAACGGAAAATGAAGAAAAAAGAAACAATTAAAGACAATAAACAATGGCCGACATTCTATAAGGAAATAAGAAAAAAATATGTCGAAAATTCGATTAAGCCTAATCGAGTTATAAATTAGAGAAAAGCCTGTGCAATCGTGCAAATGCAATATATGAAATTTTCTCTGGACAAAAGTGGATAAAATTACTCAGCGCTTAGTGTAGGACGTTTGGAAACAAATCGACGGATCGAAGTAATTAAATAAATTCTACAAAAACAATTTAAGAATAAGATAGAAACCGTCCACCAACATACTTGCTGTTTTTGTTGCATGCTGCTGCTGGCTGTGGTAGTTGTTGTAGTGGTATTTTTTCGTCTTAGTTCAACTTTCGTGCCTTCGATATCGATTTCGCTCGGTATCGAATTATCATACGGCATCCATTCGAGTTCATCGCTCTCGGTCAGACCGATGTCGGAGTCGGCGTTGGGAAGCGATGTTTGTCTAGTTCCATGCAAATCAATAACATCAGATTTTGCTGAATTATTTGTCTGAAAAGAATTAAACCTCATGGCCTCCGAAAATGTGACGCGATGACTGTGTGGTACACATACTTTAAGAGAGGCGCTCCTCGATGGCCCTGACGCGGGCGTACTCTGCAAGCTGGAGACTTCATCCGTTGACATTATCGTATCCAGTTTTCGTGAGCACACCTCCTCCAATGGTTCTCGACTGAATGAAGGCACCACAAACGACTGGGAACGGTTCGCACTCTTCAACATTGAACGACGAATCGACGGTCGTTTCCATTTCTAAAAGTATTTTAAATATACCTGAAATTTTAATTTCAAAACTAATGAAAATCCTACCTGAATAATATCTCGGCGGAAATATTTATAACAAACAGCTTGCAGTTCCTGCAGTCGTCTTTCTTCATGAGCAACGGTGTTGTGGGAAGCGCCCAAATTGCGCAAATCGTTTATTATCTTTATTTGTTCGCTCATTTCCTTTTCCATCATTATTGATCTCTTCTTCGAATCTATGGACGGATCAAAAATGAATGATGGTAAATTTTCCATTTCTCGACGTCTGATTTGCGTTTCTTTAGAAATTTGGTCGCCTTCATCGCTATCGGGACTCTCCATTGTATTCGGATCCTCTTCTTCGAAACCTAAACAAAACCCAAATAAATTTTCGCAATTATTCAGAATTAATTGTAAATTTTTTATAGCACCAGTCAGCATAGTTAGAGTATGTCCCAACGAAGATAACTGCTTTCCAATATTTACATCTAAATGAATGTCAACACCTTCCATTTGCCACTTGACGTTAAGGAACCATTTAGCATTTTCTAAAATTTTTATTTTATTTTTAAAATAACAAAATTTTAATGAGGGAATGTAAAGAAAATTTTCAAATTTCAAACTAACCCAAGCGTTTAGCAGCAATCGTTCTAGAGCATACTTCATAGGTGCCTTCCGATACAACGCATAAATTCATAATGCTGGGATCGTTCATATTGGGCTTCCAATCATCCAAAGTGGTTTCGAAATCATCCGCAAATCGTAAACAGAGTCCGGAAAATTTACCCTTAGAAACCAATGAGCCGGAATTGCAAGCTTTATCAAATATGGACGAATAAGAAAGAAAAAATGTTATTTATGAACAAATTTATTCAAAAAAAGTACATTAAGTGTTTTATAATTGCTTCACTATACCATGCGAAACTAAATCACAAAGAAAATCAGAAGTTTTCTCCAAAAAAAATCGGAAAATTCCAAAAAATTCATGGAATAGTTTTTGGAAAATTGTTATGTAAATCATCTAAAAATATTTATTGTAATAATAACAAATTTTGTAAATTTTCAAAAAATACTATTCTCAGTAAGACAGACAAGCGAAAAGATTGACTTTTAATAAAAATACAATTAAATTATTTTTCGAAAATTATCACAAAAATACTAAAATATTTTTGGAAAATTTAAAAAAAAACTCTACCGCTTGAAGTGTGAAACAGTCAGTCCTGTCATGTTGAAGTGTCAAACAGTCAGTCCAGTTAGAACATTCAAGCAAACAACGTATAACATAAATAAAACCGCGCCATAAAAGCGAGCATTTTTTTAGTCATAAATCGTTTTGTTTTTTCAATTTGTCTACATTATTTGCAGCGTACATTTTGGAAATCCAATAGGTTATGGGCCCAGTGAGCTTAAATGGTTGGAAAATTGAAAAACATTAAAATAAAAAGCATAGAATCACAACGTCGATATTGTGTAAAGTGTTTTAGTTTTCTAAAAAAAAAATAAGCAAAGTAGTTTCTGGACTCTGTTAATTTGAATAAAAATCGGAAAAATCTCGTAAATATTCATAATTAAAATAAAAAAAAAATCGTCGTATGTATTTGGTGCACCATTGACTTCATCGTCGTATGAAACAAGTGAATTTCGCAACAGTGTGCAAGCATTACCGCATGGTGTTTACAGTTAACAGCGCGTGCACAACGGTCGATCGTCGTCATCGAATTCCGAGAAGAGATTTAAAAGTAGCGGCTATTTTTCATGCGTTTTTCAACTGAAAGTATTTCATCATGTCTGTGTTTAGACAAAGCTTTTTTTTGTGCGTTTTTCAACTGAAAGTATTTCATCATGGGTGACAAAGAAGATAACAATTTTACCGGTCACATTTTGAAAAATGCGTCGACTTATAAATTGTAGAAATTTCAAATCACTGCGTATATGAGATCTCGTAGTTTAACCGATAATATTGAGGATAAGAAGCCTGCAAAAGAAGATGAAAAGAGCAAATTTGATCGAAATGAAGGAAAGGCTATGAATGCAATTACAGTTAACCGCGCGTGCACAACAGTCGATCGTCGTCATCGAATTCCGAGAACAGATTAAATAAGCAGCGGCTATTTCTCGTCTGTGTTTAAACAAAGTTTTTTTTTTGCGTTTTCCAACTGAAAGTATTTCATCATGGGTGACAAATATTTTACCGGTCACATTTTGAAAAATGCGTCGACTTATAAATTGTAGAAATTTCAAATCACTGCGTATATGAGATCTCGTGGTTTAACCGATAATATTGAGGATAAGAAGCCTGCAAAAGAAGATGAAAAGAGCAAATTTGATCGAAATGAAGGAAAGACTATGAATGCAATTACAGTTAACCGCGCGTGCACAACAGTCGATCGTCGTCATCGAATTCCGAGAACAGATTAAATAAGCAGCGGCTATTTCTCGTCTGTGTTTAAACAAAGTTTTTTTTTGCGTTTTCCAACTGAAAGTATTTCATCATGGGTGACAAATATTTTACCGGTCACATTTTGAAAAATGCGTCGACTTATAAATTGTAGAAATTTCAAATCACTGCGTATATGAGATCTCGTAGTTTAATAGATAATATTGAGGATAAGAAGCCCGCAGATACCGCAAAATAAGATGAAAAGAGCAAATTTGATCGAAATGAAGGAAAGGCCATGAATGCAACCATTCAATCCATTGATGCTGACAACACAAATATCGTTTATGAATTGTAACATAAATCAGCAAAAGCAATGATGAATCAGCTTTACAGCGTTTATGAAAAGAATTCCAAAATTCGTGCAATGATTTTATATGAGGAGTATTTTACAGCAGAAATGCGTGATGATGAAAGGGTAGCAGCGTATATCTCTCGTGTGAATCAATTGGCGTCTGAAATTGAGCAGCAAAAGGAAAAGTTAACCAACAATTTGAAAATGGCACGTATTATTGCTGAGTTAACACCAAGGTTCAACAATTACCAGACGGTATAGTACAATACTACAGCAAATCGTACACTTAATGAATTAATGTCATCATTGGAATTGGAGGAAGAAAATCTAAATCGATTGGAAAAAGAAAAAGTCACAAATTCGAATGCAGCGTTTTCAGTGAAAACAAAGAATAATTTCAAACCCAAAGATTCAAAGCCGAAGTCAAAATCGATGACATAAAAAGAAAAACGAAGTGCAACGCTTGTGGTCAGAAAGGCCATTGGGCAAAAGATAAAGTATGTCCAAAGTATAAAGAATCGTCGGACAAAAGCAACAAAGACAACAATGAATTGGTATGTTGTTCAGTTGTGCGGGTGGAACCAAAAGTCGAAAACTTGGATTATTGGTATGCCGATTCAGCCGCGACAAAACATATGACGATTGATCGAGAGTGGTTTTCAGAGCTACGAAAATACTCGGGACCATGTAGGGTTGAAGTTGCAAACAAATGTCTTCTAAAAATTGAAGGAATCGGTACTATTCTCATTGATGCTAGAGTTGACAACCAGTCGAAGCCAGTTCGTTTGGAGAATGTGCTGTATGTTCCTGAAATAAGTGAAAATTTGTTTTCAACGTGCGTGTTGACAGATAAAGTATCAAAGCTTTAATCGAAAAAGAGGGCTGCAAATTCTTTGATAATTCAAACAAAGTTGTTGTAATTGGAAAGCGGGATGAAAAGAATCGTCTCAAGTTGGATTTTCGTTTATGCATAAATGAATATGCTGCTGTTTCTCTACAACATTGGCATCGACG